>JACSZP010029548.1:0-18374 GCA_016161895.1 Pinna nobilis
ACTAATAAATGGATTTCATCAGGACCTATAGTGTGTCGTCTTGTTACACTAAGGACAACGAGCTTTTTATCGTTGCAGATGCCGTGATTACTTCGATGGTGACGATATCACGCGAGGTGACGTATTTCAGTCGGTTACTTAAAATTAAAAAAAAAAAAAATAATACAGTGTATGTTGCTTCATAGATATTGACAGTACATGATATTAAAATAGTATTCTGAAACCTAACTTTTGATTTCGTAATTTGACTCATGAAAACCATAACCAAAACGGCGACAAAATTTATTATACAGGTATTGTAATCATATAATCAACGATAAACGATGATTGAAATTATGTAAATGCATGTATAGTGGAACTCACTTATAATATTCCCTGATAAATTGAAATGACGCTTAATTTGCCATGATTTTAACTTTATTACTCTTTGAACTGTTTATCTGAAAGAAAATTTTCATTCTATACCTTCTTTTTCATTTCGTGATTTGACCCATAAAAACCAGAACCAATACAGTGACAAACTTGCTGAGATAAAGATATTATCAACAATAATTAAATGATTTGAATTTTGTAGTATTTAGTTTTTACAATGAGACATTTATTTCAAGTTTATATAACTTTCATAACGCGCCTGATGAAGTAACCATACTGATTAATTAACCTGAGTGAATGGTCATGTTATCAAAAGAAGTGATTAGTTTCACTTCAGAATGAGTTTGATTTCTTACCTGGGGCCCTAGAATTACTGCATTCATCTCCATAAAGTTTCTCGATCTTCTTCAATCGGTAGCTAGAGTTCAGAATGTCCGAGTTCACTTTCTCTATGGCTATCTCAATTGCTGGTCCTACCCTTTCAATGTCATATGGTGTCCCAGCTCCCTTCAACATGGGAACTCCGATGGGAAATTCAATTAAACCAAAAATAGTTTTACAAGTCACTGTTATACAAAGTAAGAGAGTCCTTGTCTGCATATTTATATAGATAGATATATGATTAGAAAATAGTAATAATTGAATTCCCTCCTACATGCATCTTAGCAAAATGAATTGCCATTGTCGTTTTTATGTACGTCCAGCATTAAGTTGATGCAAGTCACCATGTTTCCTTGTCAGACTGTATTGGAAAAGCAAGTATTTTATCGTTAAACTGATCGGGAGCACTTGCAACATCCATTTAAATCTCGTTCTATCAGTCTGTAGTTGAAATCTGCAATCAGAGCACCTTGCTTGTGATGATTGATTATAACTGCAATGTCACACAGCTCCTCTCTGCGGCTAGCCAATGGTGTATCGCCTGACATCAAACACACTGTGAAATATCTACGACGTTGTGTTTTTGGGAAATAAAGCTTCCTTAATTTCCGGCCCGATTTACGGACACCTTCATTGGGTCACCATGGGTTAAAATCATACAAATTAATAATTTTTCGCACAGTTGTAGTACACAAGAATTTTATTTGTATTGCATCTTCTGAGAAATACATTAACGTTATATGGAAAATATTTCGGAAAATCGGTTTTCTTTAGATATTTTGACTCTTACAGACGTGCATTAACCGGCGAATACTCAATTTCTGAATGCTTAATTCCAATAACTAGATTACCTGACTTAAGCTTGTTTAATATGAATTGTATTTTCACCATTTTTTCCTTTGTTTTTTTTTTTCGTTTGCCTTTACATACAATATATGTAAAATCAAAAGCTTAGGTGCGAGTTAACATTGCATACAATAAGACATTTGATTAATGTTGAATTACTGTATTAAGTCTCTACAAAATAAAAATGTAATTTTTTCATTTTATAGTCCTTTCTACCGTAGGGGGAAATTTAAGGATGAGAGAGAGAGAGAGAGAGAGAGAGAGAGAGAGAGAGAGAGAGAGAGAGGAGACAGATAGATAGATAGATAGATAAACAGACAGACAGATAGATAGATAGATAGATACCAAAGCTACTGATCTGAGGGGTTTCGCCCGTCGTCAGACTATTTCAATTTATAGGATATTTATTTAACCAGAGGTTAAAACAAAAAGAGAAGAAGGTGGAAGAATTGTAACATTGTTGATCTTAAATCGAACAATCCTTCCGCTGTATTATGTCAGAAATGTAGTTCCATTGCATTACAGACAGATAAATCAATATCTAATAAAAATATCCCCAAAACGTCAAAGTTCTTGAGTCTCTGCCATTTGAGGAGAGATGCGTGGTAAGTTTGTGGTTAGCATGTTTCCCTCAGATCATGAACCTGTTGATTAAATCCGCTTTAGATTGCCAGATGCGCCTGGCATTTCCTGTCCTGTAGGTAAGACGGGAAAAAGAGGTCGTGTAAGAGTAGGTGTCGGCATATTCAAAAAACCTTACCGCTCAAAGATAATTAGTGCACGTCTTTTTACATCAGGTCAACCTGAATTAAAAGATAATCCGTCGTAAGAGACATTTTTGCGCCTTCCCATGGACGGTCCCATAATACAGGCATTTTCTAGAAAAAGAAAACATCGTATGAAATTGAGAAAAACACCATATTGTTCTCTTCTTTACAACCTCTTACGTCAATATATATATTTTTTCTTTGTTCATTTTGCAAACATGTTGCTCTTGGCAAGATAGAATTGAATTAAGCACGGAAATCATGACATAAAAGAATCTTGCGACAGATAATTACGCCAATTTAAAATTAGGATCTCCACTGTAAGACTTCTCGGAGTAATGACCATTGTTAGGAAAAAGCTCTTTCCTAAGAGAATGCTGTTTCTGGAGAAAGGATCCACGTGTAGGTCAAGTTCAAGGTCAAGATTTGTTTTATTTTCCGTACATATAAATATTGAGGTTACGAAGAACATTTGATGAATACTTTTATTATCAGTCGTTTTGTTGTTGTAATGTTATTGTTTGATGCTCCACTCGAAAAATCTTTCGTTCATGCAAAGACGTAGTAGGTGATGGTTTAGTTTTTCAAATAAAGGTCTTTGTTTGGTAGTCAGGGAATTGTAGAGTGAACGGTCTCTAGCGTGACAACACATACACGCAATCTCACTTCTGATGTTCCATCTGAACAACCGTGGACAATAATTATGGAAAATTATTCTCATTTTTTTGACATGAAAGCTTATTTTGACTATATTTTCTATCAGTTTTGAGAGTCCTTGGTCATACTACACAAATGTTACAAATGACATATAGATATACACAAATCTTCATCTATGGTTAATTTTAGATATAGGACTTGAATACTTATTTCGACTACATCACCTTTCAGTATTGAGTGACCTGGATCATAATTATAAAATATGATACGCTCGACAAATAGGTGTGCCTTGATCTTGATTAGAGGTCAAGGTCATTCTCAAAATTCAACTTGAAAACCTATTTTGCCCACTTTTTTCAGTATTGTAAGTCCATACTGCAGATGTTCATGACATACAGATGCTCACTTACCTTAATCCAAGGTCAAGGTCAATGTAAAAGTTTGCTTGAGAGCTTATTTTGTCCATAATTCCTCCAAGTATTGAGTGACATGGATTTTACTTCACACAAAAAATACCCTTCGTAGATGAAGGCCATAGTTTTGCTAAAATATTGGTTTAATTTAGTGGATCATACATCAGCTTAATGACTGCCTTGAGTAAACTCAGCAATTGCATAATCACCGCAAGCTTTGTGAATAAGGCCTCCGATCTGGTTCGAGAAGGTTCCAGATAAAAAGATTGTTGTAAAAACAAAGACAACGAGGACATACGGTAATGGTGAATACGTTACAGGGACGCTGAGGTCACATTTTGTAACAAGGAGAGATTACGATAAAGTTTGATCAGCAAAATATACAATCATTGTTACTGCAATACATTTATTTCGATAAAGCAGGAATATTGTTCTTATTTACCTATCTATAAATACCCTAGAAACATTTGTGTACGCGTTTATTTTCTGCTGAAACATAAATTAATTATATAGAATACGAACGATGCATATGACAACTCGAACATTCGATGGACATAATTAATAGTTTGTTCATGAAAATGAAGAATACGTTTCATATAATTATATGATATAAAATCTGTACCACACTTAATAACTGCTATTAAGTTTTTTTTTTTCAAATATATATTCTTGTTTGTTTAGCTTTCATGGTTATTTTGCGCCAAGTTCGACAATCGGTTGATCGTTTATTAGCAGCCAGTTTTTATAATTTTGTAATCGATAGATCGCGAATTTCAAATTCGCAAACTCTCATCTCTACTTATCGCCAATAGAAGACGTTTGTCAGTGATTTTACGAAAAACGTTACCAATCGGCTATGGGGGCGCATATAGGTGTAGGAAGACAGACATTATGAATACATTAAGAATGGTTGCATATGTTTCATGCTAAAATTTTGCGTAACCAAATATTGTTTATACATTATAAAATACACAGATTCATTGTCACCAACAAATCATTGGTCCCTTACTGTACATACATTCTCTTTTCCTTTTTGCAGGAGTACAACTGACTACAAACTTACCGAGTCTCCGCCATTAATATGTTAAAATTTTGATAATTTCTTGAAGCAAAAATAACTTTCCCCTTTGAACAACTTAAATTTTCCCATGAAATTTAAATAAAATTTAGTCGATATTCAGGAATCTGCCCTATGCAAATTTTCTAATGTTAGTAAGTCTTTGACAAGAATTTACGATAAAAATGACGCCTATTTTCGTGTTCTTGCGTCACAAATTTCCTGTAATGAGCCGCCACAAATACATCCTTCAAATGTCGATTGGAGAACATACATCAACCAATGGAGTTAACTGTGTATACGCTTTAAGCATCTTACCCTAATCGGAGGGGATAATCCTGTTAACAAGGTGTCTGGTTTGTATGAAAGTTCTCATTAGTTAAGGTGAGTAGTCATACAGTGGTATTATATTACCATCTCAAGGTAAATACTTATCATCCTGCTGTGTGGTTGACCTTACAAAAAGGTGGACAAGTCAAGGATAATGACGGTCTCAACGTGGAAAACAAATGCATATCCCTAACGGGATGGGATCAGGTGTCCGGAAGGAGTCAGCGCCCCGTGTTGGTGTGCCACACCCATCGCAAATGTTCCACATAAACCCTACGAGTTCGGTAAGATGTCGATTTTAGTTAAATAAGTCATGCCCTTGATCTAACTAGCTAAATTTAGTCACTATCAATGGTAATGGTGAAGGATATCCTCCAGCATCTTAGAGAGTATGTAACAATTCATGTTTATCCTGATATTTATCCAAAGAAGTCTACAAGCATCATACGCATGTGTAATACATGTATGTAAAACCTCTTTTCTCAATATATCTGAGTGTCTTCCAAAACTTTGCTTTATACTGAAAATCCAATTTTATTCGTGAGAAATATTTTTTTCGTGTAATTACGCAAAAGCACTTACTCGCGAAAATAAAGGTATCGCTTAATACATGTATACTTGAATGAAATTAATATGCTCCATACAACCTAAGCCATTATACTTAACATGCACATGCGCAAAAATATAGAGTCGCGATTAATTACATAGCAACCGATTCGCAAAAATTATATTCAGCGAACATTTCTGGTTTTGCATTATTAATATTCATATTTTATTAAGCAAACATATCTACTGCGTGTGATACTAGTCGACAGAATTGTGGACGTATCAGAAATTCATTGTTATTTTACGAAATAAAACCATACAGCAAAAAAAAAGAAAAAAAAGAAATAGCATTTCTCTCCACTGTAAACCTGAGCACTTTCGGCAATTGCCATTGGAAGATATGACTGTGTTAAGAATATGGTGAAGATTCTAGGGTCCCTTGTCTTCAATCTCAAAAAACACCATATTGTACTAAATTGAGGATTTATTACAGTGCATATAAGTATACAACCTTGCCTGCAGACCGCCTCAAAACACAAAATGCAAATACATGTATGTATTTCTCTGAAGTCGTTATGTCAACATACCTGGCCATTGTGACAACTATGTTAATACGACAACTGAAAATCAGCCATTTACTAACTTGCTACTTGTGATATGATTATATATTACAATTCAGAAATCAAATATTGCCCTTGATTTAGTTTAAAATTATAATCGATACATCATTTGCAAGATTCAATTCGAATTCCAAAGTAAACATACAAAATAGTTTTGACTAATCTCTCTCTCTCTCTCTCTCTCTCTCTCTCATTGACTTATACTACGCTGGAACAGAATGCAATGGTACATGAAAAAGCAGTTTCTGGTTCCTTTGCAGAGCGGGATGTCACATTTATTGCACTGGTGCCGAGTCAGTATCATCGAGCCCGATCCATATTTGACTTTTTTCATTTTACACAAGTAGCACACTCTCTGTCTCTTCCCCTCAGTGGACACTATTTGATGTGTGGCGATCTCCCTTTTGAACCGCTCTCTAGTTGATTCATCCAACCCATGGGTTTGCATGAACAGAATGGGGTCGTCATGGTAACTCAGGTCAAGGCATTCTAAAGCCGCCCCTGTACCTTCTGTCTCTGATCCTGAAATAAAGAAACAATAAACAATATTATGACAATTCATTTAAGAAACATAAAGTAATCAAATATGCAAGATTCTCCACTCTAATAAACAATGTAAAAACAACAACAATCGACCGGAGGAAAACCTTGGTACCTGATTCGACAAACGAACAGATAGTATACAAATGGATATTGATGCGAGTGCATTGTTTCAGCAGATCCCTATAATACATGTATGACACCGATGTAATTACATCGAATAGTGGAATGCTCGCTCTCAGACCAGGGATTTAGGGTCCGAATCTCAGCAGATCTTGGTTCCCTGTTGTTCCTGATGTTAAAGTATATCAAAGTCCCATAGCACGGTGAATGCCAGCACGTTTTAACCCCTTAATAGATAGAATATAGCCCTAAACATAGATCAAAATATAAGAGGCCAATGTAAGTTTAGTGCGATTACGGCATGACTAATAAAATATTGAAAGTTATGCAAACTGTAGAACAAAAAGAATAATAAAATTAGGCATTGGCAATTTATTATACTATTCACCAGGAACGACAATTAAGAATTGCATATGACCAAATGGTTTATTTAATGTTAATGCTGATGAGGATATTTCTAGTATCAAATGATTGAAGAGTGGAAATGTTTGAAGTTCAATAAGATGTTATATTTTCCGATACAAATGGATAAGATCAAGTATTCTTTTATCTTCAATATTGCCTTCTCTGTCTTTAATTAACAAAAGAAATTGGTAATCTACCTGGATTTTCTTCTTTAATCAGTCATAAAGATAGATTTTCATGTCATCGGTATCTTGTTGCTTATTATACCCGATTATCAACCTTCGTGACTTATGATCGATGGAAAATTCCTAAGTCCCATATGTCCACGTAAGTGCAAAAATGTTAAGTCTGCCTGGTGAGCAAAGTTGTCATCTCACCTTCGTTTTATCAAAGTTCAATTATATGTTCTTTAGTTCTCTTTACATATATGCTGAAGTCATTTAAAGCTTGTGGACGAATCAAAATACAGTTGTGCCTTCTTAGTTCGAACACTTCATATTCTGAACAAAACATATTGGAAACAAAAATTTCATATTGTAGCATAGGGTGTCCTTAGCACGGTCCCAGCACGTGAAACTTACTTTTAAAATTGTATAAATCCTTATCTTTTTTTTATATTATTCACTTTTACATAAAGCACGTAGTGTCAAGGGACTTTTCAAACGTAAACAAACGGCACAAAGTTAAAAACAGGCAAAACATTTGGGACCTCTAGCGATATTGACTATTGTAAAATTTATAGAGTAGGTAAGTTAAATATTTTGCGAGTTAATAACCCAAACGCTTTACTCATATAAGCAAACTGTAGGGAACATTAGTATAACGAGGATAACTTGTGTACATCATCTTTCATACCATCCTTTTTACAACAGCACCATAAGCTTCTGCAGAATTGTCGTATGGTATTCATTAGTTATTGTGTTAAATCACCAATAGTACTGATGAAAAGAACAGAAATACATACTTTCTCTGATTTAAGCTTGTTAAAACGGGTATCCAAAGGGTAAAATCTCCTTCATGTATATCCCTTTATTTTAAAAATTAGACTTACAAGACCAGTCTATAGTGTATAATTTATGGCAGAGCGCAATTTAAGTTTCTGTTTGTTTTTATTTTTGCTTCACGCCACACTGGACAATCTTTTAATCATATGGTGGTGGGCTGTTTTAATGGTGAAGGAGAGAGCCCAGTTACGAATGTTGCCATCCGCAAGTCAATTTAAGTCACAGCATTATTTCCATTATTTCTATGAAAGTTGGTAGTCCTTGTTAGGACAATAAATGGCACAAAATGCACGTCTTTCTACGAAATTGACCCCACCTACCTTTTGTGACATCTAATAAATAGTTTGTGCATGTTCAAGGGTGAGTATATACAGCAAATCAGATGACTTCGCACATAAACCGGCAAGCGGTTTTCTTTTTTAAAGTTTTGATAGCCTTACAGATGTCATTGTTAAAACTTCTTATGCAACTGCTTAATATATGGTATGGCGAATGCCTTTTCATCTATGTCAGCTCTATGTGTTATTTTAAAAATAACTCATGGTTGTAAGTTTCTGTAGGCATGGCTTGAGCAGTGATGATATTTGGAAGAAAATTCTGCGTTTCCTTTAAACTTGTTTTTCTAGTTTCACTTTTCAGTAATAATCAACAAGCCTTGCTGCGGATGAAGTCGTGATTCATCTTGAAATTACACAGGTACACATAAAATTGTGTCCGTTTGGCCAAGTAAATGCAAAAAAGTAAAGGATCAAATGTGGTGGATTCTGCTAGAAAGTCAATCTCTCTAAAGAGAGTGCATCACATTATAGACCGTTAATATTCATCCTGTGTCATTAATCTAGCTGTCCAATCGTCCATACTTAATAGAACATCATAATAATGAGACCAGTTTTACCCAATCATGTAATTGGTCATACGACTATATAGATCGACAACTCTCTATTCAGACCACCTAACAGACTGACTCCGGACAAGAAAGAAGTATCCCTTAATCATTTCATTTCTCCAGATAAAACCCACTTTAATCATTTCAGTTTGTAATTAATTCACAGGCTACTGTGACCTTGCCGAAGAGTCATCATCACTAAATCCTCTAACATACAGCTGGAACGATGAAAGGATGATGAGTACTGCAAAATGACATGATCTCTCTATGGTATGGTATTTTTGTTTAACGTCCCACTCAAGAATATTTCACTCATATGGAGACGTCACCTTGTGCCGGTGAAGGGCTACAAATTTTGCCTATGCTCAGCACTGCTGGCCGTAGAGCAGGGCGGGTTCTCTAACGTGCCAACACCTACTTTTTCACGGCCAACCGCGGGGTGGCGCTGACGCGGCTCGAACCCGGATCTTCCGATTCGCAGTCGAACACGCTAACCACTCGGCCACATAGGCCAATATGATCTCTCTAAAATCATCAAATTGTTGCTCAGTCATCGTCATTATCTGCCAAAGGTATCCAGTCACCATGGAACCCTCAAGGATTAATTCTTTATAAAGGTAACTATTCTCTCAATGACCTCTTAATAAGGCGGTCTTAAGCAAATGCAAATGAATCAGTAACTCACTACATATTGATACCACGGTTTTATTGCGGTTGGAACCAGTCACGAGCTACCACTGTATTGAGCACGACTGCTCTTTTATCCGCCAAATTTAAAGGTTCACAAGTTTACTCTGAGAGAGGCTTGCTAATCTCACACAAGAAATATTGTAACTGGATTTACGTCAATCGGGGATTGATGCCAACGAATGATAAAAAGAATGACACATAAATAAAATATTTGAAATGTACACATGTCACCTGAGTAATACATTTGGCTGAAATTGGTCTACTAGTTCTTGAGATGAAGCCTAAAATATGAAATCCTATAGTAACCCTAAGGGAAATGTTTAATTCTAGAGTATGGCCAAAATGGCCCCAGAGCCTTTTCTTGAACAAAATTGAATCTACGCCTCAAAAGGATGCTAAATATTTTTTTAAAGTTGCAAAATTCGAAACTATATGACCCTAGAGCAGGCCATTTTGGACCAAAGGGTTGGTTGGAACAAACTTGAGTCTGCATCACCTTCATGTTCATGCCTGGCAAATTTGGTTGAAACAAAACTTGAGAAGAAGTTCAAAATGTCTCAGCCAATCAGAGGCCATGGTGGTCATCTTGATAACGCATGGCCCCAAAAAGTAACAACCCTTCTTGGGACCTTGTGTAGAACATCTGTACCAAATTTGGGCATGATCAATTTAGTGATTCTTGAGAAGAAGTTCAAAAAGTCTCAGCCAATCAGAGGTCACGAAGGCTATCTTGGTTTTCGCATGGCCAAAACAAAAATATCAATACTTGTGCCGGACCTTGTGTAGAACATCTGTCCCAGGTTTGGGCATGATCCAGTCAGTGGTTCTTGAGACGTTCAAAATGTGAAAAGTTAACGCACGACGGACCACGTACGAAAAATGATCGCAATAGGTCACCATGAGCAAAGCTCAGGAGACCTAATAACGTAGAAGAATGTGTCTCTGCGTCGGACTTTTAAAACAACTCATTCTATCGACCTGGCACCACGCTCTAGTCACACTGTAGAAGAAGAACACATGTTTATCAGTATGACCTTGATCAAGCTAGATTATCGTGATGAGTACCTCCATTAGACGAATCATATTATAATATTTATCGCTTATAACACACAGATGAACTGTGCTGCTGTATAATTCGAAAGAAGGGAAAATAATAAGATAAGCATGCCTGTACCATACACCCATTACTGTTTGTTTCGTAAGTTATCTTCGCCAAGTATCAAAATCAACAGCTGAAGGGAGATAATTGTAGTAGTTTGAAGTAAAATTATTCATTTTTCATAATTTAAAATCACAAAGTTTACCGAAGCATAAACGCGTATTAACAGTCGTTACCAAACATTTATGTCATCTTCATATAAAAAAAAAACTAAAATAATAATGAAGAAGAAAGAAAACGGCAAAACAAAACAAGAAATAGATCAATAAATAGATGTATGAATACTTGAGGGAATCTGAACTAAATTCTGTCGCAAATTGTAAGAAATATCTAGCATCATGTCTCAGTCACACTGAAGAATCAGAAAACATGATTAACATGAACTTAAGCGAATGAGGTGACCTTGATAACTAACGTGACATAGCAAATGATGTTAATTACTTATGTCACTTTGGACATATGAATGAATTTTCATGATCATATCGTTCGATATACACGTAATAGCTCTATAAGGAGATTAGTATCAGGATATTGTACTCATTATATAACATCAATCATCAACAGAAGAGAGGCAATTGCATTTGTTTAACGTAGAATTTATTTTTACATTACATAATTAAAATTACAAAAATCAAGATTCCAAGTTTTCTTTATCGCCCTTTATAACAAATTTGGAACAAAAACTAAATTGTCATAAAAGATGCAATGGTAGTAATTTAAAAACATCGCCTGTGTCATAAAATAGATAACTCCAAAGCAGATACCAGTAATTAAAGACAGAAAACTGAGAGAGAGAGAGAGAGAGAGAGAGAGAGAGAGAGAGAGAGGATGTATCCATGGATATATCTAAAGACAATACGAAAGAACAAAAAAGTATTTTAATTAAAAATTCTTTCTGCTTCCCTATTGCAAAAAGAATCAATAGAACATGAGTTATGGTCCCTTTCGGAACTCTTTTGATATTGATATTATTCGATCACGTGTTTTCTACTTAAACATCAGTATCCTAAGAGTTACCAAACTCAAGAGTAATATCGTTCGAATTAAGGGGTTGCTTTGTTTTTGAAAACTTAATTTAAGCTCCTGAAAAGAACAAAAAGAGCACATGTAGTTTCTTTCAAAAATCTTCAAAATTTCAAAGTACACCATTTTCAGATAAGTATATACTTGGCTTCGAGCTATTAGAAAGAATGTTCTAGCAATGTGGTCAAGATTAGATTTGGAAATAACCCGTATTTTTTCCAGCAGGAATTGTTTAACTGTCCTTGAACATATCAGTAATGTTGCATTCAAACACGTTTGCTTTCTGAGAAATCAGTCATCTTTCTATTATAAATGTGCCCCTACAATGGTCTTCTATTTGTACATAACACATCTCTCCTTGCATAGTTCATAACACAACCACAAAACTGTCAAGCATTGCGTTTTCACATTTCAGTATATACATGATTTTGTTTACGTGCACGTGGATGTGCTCACTAAACCCACTATAAAAGCTTGATAAAATGTCAATATTTAAGATATTGATCAATATTTCAAATAAAAACATGGTTCGCAAGAAAAAATTAACTAATCTTTTGGATGAACAGTGACCTTCTTTCATATATTGCGTAAAACTTAGATAACTAAACATATATATGTAAATACTTTTTAAGGAAACTACCATTTTTTAGTTAAATGAGATTAGAGAAAATTAGATAACTTCTGTAGATATCATCATTAAAATCATAGACATTTTAGACGTCCCATTAAAACGCATGCTTGCGCAAGTCCAGCTGTAGTCCATTTATTAGACGTCTGTAACCATACACATCTTTTTTTCAATGAAAATTTTATTTCTTTCATTGGTTTTCCTGATAGAGCAATTTTCTCTGCTCCATAACTACCTCTGTATCGTATTCGAAATGTCACGTGGTAACCTTCGCAACAAAGTTAATAATCCGATTGGTCGTTTCTGTGTAAACATTCCGACCTTTTACCATGCCGTACCATGCTGATTGCTCAGCGCTCCAGGACAATACTCCAGAAAGCAGCTGGCATGCGGTGCGTTGAAAGGACGAATCTATAAGGAATCGTTTAACAATAATCATAATGCTAGGATTCTATTATTCTCATTTTGAAAATAAAATAACGAGCAAGATGCATGCTAATCAACTGTCGCTTGTTGAAGAATATAGATTCCTCAATCCCCAAGACAGGAGTGCTTCTTTAGAGAACTTTTATATTTGAATCCTCTGTCACACACCGAGCACGTGAAGAGCTTCTGATCTGAGTGAGTCCTCTGGTGAACCTCCAATCGACTGACACTGGCGAACCGTTTTCCACAAATCATGCAAATAGGATAGTTACACGCCTGCGTATGGTACATCTTTTTATGAATTGTATAACCGGAAGTTGATCTGAAACCTTTTTTGCACTCATTACAATATGCCACAAACACGCGCCCATGAACGATCTGGTGGTGCTCATTCAGTTTTTCCATACAAGGAAAGACTACTTGACAGATTCGGCAAGTGACCCTCTTAATGCTAGGAGGCTCTGTTGATAAATTACTCTGGTTAGCTGGAGGGAGTGACTTTGCTGCTCTCTGATTGGTTGAATGGAGCGACTTAGTGGATCTCTGATAAGTGGAATAGGAATGCGTTGTGGACGTATGTGCCCGTGCTCCTTGATTGTCACTGAAGGTAATTCTTTGTCCTAAAGAAAAATGGAAAGAAAAGTCCCAATACTATTTTGTGATTAAAAAAAATCCTGTTTTGGTTTTTAAAAAAAAATAATAATAAAAACTTGGTAATTCGTGATCTCCTTTAGCAGCAACTCTTTATTATAAGACTGAGCATAAAGATGGTGGTTCACATAATCAAATCTATTCGACTACATGGCTTTTCAGGTCGAATGAAAAAAAATCGTCTATGTTTTTAATGAACGTCATGTAGTGCTCAGGAATTCAAATTCACTCATATCAGCATGGAAACGTTGGGTTAGCAGTATGATGACGACTACGTTCAGGTTATATTAAAGGATATTATAGTAAGAATAAATTTTGATATAGATGCATACATCACTCAAAGAATCTAACTTTGAATCACCCATACAAGTTATATTATCTGATTCATTACCTCTCTGGAATACTGACAAATTGAGATCAGAGCCCTTGTAAAGTTTAATATAAGGGGTGATTATCTTAGCAGCACATAATGGCTTTTGTTGAATCATCTTATTTAACGGTGTTCTTTGTTAAATTTTTTATCATTAAAGAACTAATAAATGTAATCAAATTAAAGCTTTAATGCCTCTGTTTATTTCTAGCACATAGCAATAAATATGATCATGACTTCATAAACTTACATTGTATATGTTTTGAACAATTACACCAGCTACATACAGTGGCATCTAGCCGAAGCAAAAACACATTAAGGGGATCACATCCCGTTAAGTAAACGACGGTAAGTTTCAGACCTACACATAATACAATGTATATTCATAAATAAAAATCATAAAAATTCTCAGTGTACAATACTCTCTCTCTCTCTCTCTCTCTCTCTCTCTCTCTCTCCATGAATGTTCATCCTTAAAATACTGCGAAGAAACAGAAACACCTTAAAGTTGAATAAAAGTTTTAATTCCAGTCAAATTGTTTATACACGTGGATTTCTTGGAACTATCTTAATAATAATATCAGAATTTCTGATAAGAGAATAATCCATTGCACATAATCGCGTTTCGTTTTTATTCTATTCAAGTTCACCATCCATAATAACCAGTGTGTTTAATCATGATGCAGAACAAAAAGACAAAATAAAAATAAAGAAATCCGACGATTATCACACTTTTAACGTAAGTATGCGATGCATAGTTTCATTTGTATAAAAAGAATCACATAATTAAATTTGCAATTTCTAGTCAATCTTTATGCGGCATCATCTGACACCGATTATGCCTGCATTTTGAACATATAAAATAAAGATCTTTAAGGCATATAATAATTTTGAAATGGTCACTCTTTAACAAAAATTGTCTAGTAAACTAATGTAAGGTATTTATGTAAATGTAAATTGCCTCACTGAAACACGACTTCTCTGACCATAACTCATGCATTTAACAAATAAGCAATTTATTGTTTGTCAGTTACTGATTTGATTTTTATATTTCATACAGAAAAAAAAGACCAATTGATATGAGATTCAGTCATAACCAAATATAAGTCAATAAGTTGTTTCTTATTTCAATAACATATATCTAATATTTGTCAAATAATTTACCCAATTCCGTTTGGGGTTTACATTTGTTTTCCATGTTAATACCGTTGTTACTCCTATTTTGTAGTATAACATACGACTTGGAAATTCAAATTTACCTGGGTACTTCTTTGATATACACAACAATGAGTGACTGATCATACGATTATATTTGCAAAGACTCGGATTAACACACTCACAGAGAGTCAATCTCAGAACCACCAATAGTGTCAACCAGCATTGTCCTGTATGATAATTATGTGTATGAATAAGACTCTGTGTCATTGTAGAATACTTGAGTAAGTCAGGAAAAAATAGGAAAAACTACACTAAGAAATGTCAGAATGAGCATGAGTGTCCCTTCAGAGTGCTTCTATACTTGTAAGACTTATTACATTTTGGACACGTGAAAAGTCTGTCTTGTGAGTGAGAGAACCGGTGCCGCATCAAACGGCTTTCACTTGCAAAATGTTTCCCACATATGTTACATCGTGGCATGTTCTGGACGCCACTGTGGTACATCTTAGTATGGATTACATATCCTGAGGAGGATTTGAACCCCTTACGACAAAGGGAACAGAAGTCGGCAAACTGCTGGGAGTGTTCCTTTGCTATGTGTCTGTCTAGTTCCCGAATCTCGGCAAATCTTCTGTTGCAATTTGAACAAGGGTATAACAGAGGTCTAGTATGTGGGATTTCTTGCCTTGACACATTGGACATTTCAAACATGGCTGGAAATGATATTCCTCTTGTCTTATCCATAACTAACATTCTCTCGTCTCTTTTCCCTACAAATATAGAAAGAGGAAAGAGAGATAAAGGATGTTACTGTTTAGAATGTGTCCAGCAAGATGAACCGTTATAGAGATATGTGCTATGAAAGTCAAAGCATCATCGCCAGCACTTCATCGAAATATTTCATTTATTTAATCACTGGTGATATTGTAATATATACAATGCTTCATCCACAAGCAATTTTCCTACTTCCATTAAATGATGTGAGTTCACGTATCTTTATGTGGTGTCCAAATGTCGTATGACATTAGTAACTAAAAAGTCAATTTACACGATTGTTTACAGTAAAAGCAAGGGCAAAGGTTACTTTGGAAAAATGATACTACATGTAAAATCAAAAGTGATGTGTTAATGAAATGGGTTTGTACTTTCTTTTTCAAATCCCTCACATTATCAAAAAATCAATCCTTGTAATCACGTGATACCCCAAACAATTTCTGTGGGACTAATATCTCATAATTGTGTTAGAAAGTAACTTGCGATTGTACTTTTACACTGAAATGACGTTAGAGCAGGATATCGTCCTTTTATATCATTCCATCACTATTAGAAACAAGTCTCGCAAAGAAAATCGAGTATCATGTGGCACATGGGTTAGATCCATAATGGATTATCATTCATCATAGACCCAATCATTTTATTAATAAAAATAATTAGCTTCATGTAAATTTATCTTTAATACTTGTCACGTCACCTCCATAAATAGGGAGCCTGCTATTTTTAATGTAAATTTTGATAATTTTTTATGAAAAAATGCCTACCAACCCTATGAAAAATTTAAAGTTTCCTATAAAATAATAGAAAATTTGAGTCTCCTCCATGAAGTTTTAAAATTTCCCCTATGAAAAATTTTCAAGGTTGGCAAGTCTGAATAATTTTGTGGGTTATTCATTCCAGTTCTACATGTAAAGAATCGTCGTAACTACTTCATAAGACGGCGTTGAACATTATTGATAGTTACTTAGTCATGACATGTAGATCTACTTGATAAAGATACTTGCACAAAAATAATAGACGTCCCAAAAGTTAATGTGATACTTCTTACAACTCAATATAGGGATTGTACATTTGACACAAATTTGAAAAATAAGTTCAAAGACAGCTTACAATAGTAGAATAAGTTTAAAGCAAATAAATAATTTAATGATTGTTCTCCCCTCTTTAAAACATTTCATATGTAATATGCTTTAAGTTAATCTAGGTCAATAAATGCTAATTCAAAGGTCACAGGATTTTTTCATAAAAAAGAAATTCAGAAATCAAACCTATTGAAAGTTATAATTGAGTCTTTAGATGACGAAAGATAAAAACATATAGCATGTTTCATCATTCTACAGTTATGCTCTGGACAGAATTATTTAACGGAGGATAATAACTCTGCAATTAAAGGGCAAATCGCTGTAATTGTTGTTGATGATGCATCTTCTTGATGTCATTATCATGTATACCAAATATTAGCATCATATCTAAAGTGAAGAGAGTTATACTCCTGACAAGAAATTATTGGAAGAAGAAGAAAAAGAAGAAGAAGATGAAGAAGAAAAAGAAGAAGAAACTCGTACAAAAACAAATGGTCTCCCTTTAAAGATGGGGAGACATAATAAAACATCAAAATAGCCAAAAAGTCATAGAGTCTACCTTTTTATTTTATATCTCAGAATATTCGATGTTAATTACATTATAGTAAATGAAAACAAGAGTAAAAATAAACTCTTTAAAACAATGACAGTTAAGTACTTTACACGCACATACACAATTTTTCAACATTTAAACAATGACACATCAGTACTTTTCAAGCATGAAAAATATATTAAGCACTTAAGCAACGAGTTTCAATTTTCATAACTTTCAAGCATGTGAAAGGCTTTTTCAGTACTTCAACAATGACGATTAAGTACTGTCCAAGCATTTTGAAGGATTTTCAGCACTTAAAAAATGACTTTTCAAGCATGACACATATTTGTAGCATTTAAATAAAGATAATTAAGTACTTTCCAAGCATGTGGAAGTTTTTTTGGCACTTAAACGATGGCAGTTAAGTACTTTTCAACCACATGCAGATTTTCAACACTTTTTAAGAACTGTACTACTTGTACTTCTGAAGACTATCTCAACACTCACATCAAAACAAATAACTTTTTGAGCTAGTTTAAAATCCTCTGAATAGTAGGCAAACTTGAAAATTATAGTCAGACAACAACTGACAGGCAATAACAAATGTTAAGTTATCATAATAATCTAACCTATCAAATCCAACAAATTGTAAAATAGACTAGGAAAAAGACATTTTGTACCATACAGCATGGATATGTACAATGTCAAGTCAAGAAACACCTAAATATCATCTTTATGTACAAAGCCAAAAAAGCTATGAAAGCTGCTGGATGCATAATAAACAACAAGTACACCGTAACACGTATTGCTGTTAGTAGTTGTATTGTTGGTCTATGTATTGTGTATGCAAGTGAATGGCTATAAATTTGGCCTGTTTTGGCATGTATGGCCATTGAGTAGGGGGGGGGGGGGGATTTAACACTCCGACATC
>JACSZP010029557.1:0-14699 GCA_016161895.1 Pinna nobilis
ATTATTTTCTCATAATATACAAAGAGTACACCTAAATTTCAAAAAGATTGAAAATACGAATTCAATTTCCTTCACGACATATAAATATTTGAAATATTGCTTACATTAGTGAATTCTGTGGACATTTAAAAATTGTTGGTTTTATATGAAACAAAGAAGAAAGCAACGTAATGCGCCAATACTTATGGCCACCTACTGTATATATATAATATAGATGTTTTGACACTTACCGTGACAAAAAGTTAATTTATTCGTTCCATTTCAGAATGCTGTTAAAATGTGGGGTTTTTTTTTGGTTTTCTTTTTTATTATTGTATTATTATTATTGTACATGGTTTTATCCTTTTTTCTTCCATTTTATTATAAAAACCGTTTTATATATATACGTATTTTTTTTTCAAATTTCTCTTTTTATTTGCTTATAACTGTTTGAGACTTTCTATTATCCTCTAAAAATCTTCAATGGGAAATAATTACTAATTGATTTTAAGTTCTCAGTAAGCTTATTTTTGACAGATCTTTGCAAAATTGATAGTAATATGCAAATGATAATTGAAAATATTTTCAGAGATGATAATCAGTTTCAGTGAAACTTCATTGAAGTTGGCCTTGGCTGGTCCTCTCTCAAAGTTGTACCTCTCCCATTATTGAAGACACAAAGATAATCACCATTTTTTAATAATATCAACTGTTCTTATAGTCAAAGTGGTTGCCTATAGTTTGTAAGACATTTTCACCCAGTCAGCCTCTAGTTGTTTATAGTACCCTATCTCCCCCCCCCCCCCCTCTCAAAATAAAAACACAAATTGAACACCATGCACATCTATATATACATGTACAGTCTAACCTTCCTTAGCGACCAACTGAACTAAAAGAAAAACCCGTCTTATTTGACCTAAATGCATGTCTCCCAAATTGGATTATCCCCCATATAAATCACCTGAATTAAGAGACCACCTGTCATATGTGATCCTTTTCACTCCTTCCCTTGGATGGTCTTTTAAAACAGGTTAGACTGTACATTGTTTTGTTTCTTTCTTTTTTTTTTTTTTTGATATAAATTATTCTAACATTACAAAAAGACATCATACACATAGGAAAACCAATTTACATGTACAGTGGAACCACAATATGAAGACTGAACATATAATATTCTGGACTAATTATGTATATTATTACACTGAATTTTGGTTTTCAAAGATCACCTGCCACTCACCTCCGCAGAGTGATGAATATCAAATAATAATTGTTGTATGTGTTGCTTTTGAAGAAAAATTTAAAAGATTTTTTTAAAAGAACTTTTACCACATAAATGGATGATGCAAAGGTTAAAGATATTCTCTTTGTAGAATATTTCTAATTAATAGTCCATAAAGTACAATACAATGTCTAGAAAAGCACCAATCCCTAGAGATATTTTAATGATTTTTAAGGAAAATTCAAGAAGAAACCTGTAATTTAAAAGAAATATATATAAAATCGGCTTGTTCATCTATTTTCAGTATACATTGTACTTTGTAACTGTAATTTTTACATTATTTGCGATATGTGTAACTATTAATAGCATGTCTTGATTGTGGGATAAAAAAAGACGGTAATTATTTTCTGCCATTTGATTTTGAGACTCTATAGATATTTATCATGCTGTGATACTGATACTTGGAATATATTCCTACAATATATCTGATATAGCGATTTTCTCGGGCCTGCCGTGGCTCATTGATCAGCGTGTACTCTTTCTGATTATGAGGTTGGATTGCCTTCTGGTTGTGAGGTTGTAGGTTCAAATCTGTACCATGCTGCACATGACCCTCCCTAACCTAAAACAAGAGCTTTTGTGTCGCAGTAAGTGTCAGCAAGTTAAAGAGCCCTCACAGGTCAAAGGCCATAATTGCTGGGCAATGGTCAAAATTGTCGCTTTTCACAGGCATTTGTGATATCTCAGATCATAACAAATAAAGACATTTTGGTCAAAATTCTGAAATCAGAAATCTGTGCTAGTTTATGATTCCACAAGAATATAACAGAAATGATATTGAGTGGGATGAAACACTAGTAAAACAGACTTAAAACAAAAAGTTTTTATCATAAAATGCTATTTCAATCTGCTTATGTGTGGTTTTTCCATTATCAAGTCAATGACCTCGATTTACATAGAAAATCGGCAGCTGAAAAATAAAGAGTTTTTGTGTATGTTCTTATAAACTATTCTTCTGTTCTATGTACTGTACAAATGGTGAAGAAAGCTGATCATTAACTAACTACAAATAATGTGTGACGTGAAGCTAGGAACATCATGCTGATGTCAATATACAAACGTACTGTCAAATTCAGTTTCATCAAATTTTAATGGGAAAAAATGATTTTTCACCCATTTTGTAGTGCAATTACGGATGAAGATAGTAATACCTCTGAGAATGCCAGCTGTGCTATATAATTGCTCTCATTGTTAGAGTTGAAGAATACATTTTTTTACTCACTATATCAAATGGACCAGGTGATGAGGATCATGCCTTGCAAGTAAATGATTATTGGTATATATTCGTCTGATTTGTAAAACACGGTCTTACTTAGGAATCAGCTTCCTCTTGTTTGTATTAACACGGAGAATTAATTAGCGCACAGGAAGTACATTGTCATGCAAAGGAATATTACCTTTATCTCCAAAAGCAGGTTCTTGACTGATGACACAAGTCAAGGACTTGTAGAGGCATCATGATAAACAATATAGTACCATGGAGTTCATCTATAAAGAAAGTCAAATGGGATTGACTTTTGACGTTGTTATAGGCATCCTTCGTTTTATGCATCGGAATTTACTTCATAAATAGATAAATAGTACTTCTATTCAGGGATTATATTCCTCTTCGTAGTAGCACTGAATTCGCTTTAAGCCGATTCGCTATAGACAGACTCTACTGTAGATAAATATGCTAGAAAAGTCACTAGTCTGTTGTGTAGAGGAATATAGCAGGAAGAGTTCTCCCCCTTGTTGTTTAATGTATGTGTACTTTCAAAATACATGTACAAATTATGAACTTGTCATATTTGACACTCATCTCTGATGTGATGGATAAAATAATAGGAAAATGTTATAGAACAGTCACTGATCTGTCATTGATACAAAATGTAATAGGAAAAGTTCTCCCCCTTGTATTTTCAGGTTGATGTACCTTTCAAAATACTAATTATGAACTTATCTCATCTTTGATGTGATTGATAATATGAAAGGAAAATGTGTAAGCTGTCATTTATACAAATATAACAGGAAGGGTTCTGTCCCTTGTTAGGTACATACCTTCAACATAATTATACCACAATCATCTTTGATGTGATAATTTATATGACCAAAATTATGTCACTGATCTCTCGTTTATACAAAATGTAACAGGAAGAGTTCTGTCTCTTTTCAGATATACATGTATACCTGTACCTTCAAAATAAAAATAATGTTCTAATTCAGTGAGTAGCTAAGGCATACTCTATTGCATATTAATTTCCAAATGAATCTATTTTTCAACTACATTTACTTACATCAAATCATTGGTTATAAGTAGAGACTACATGTACATGTGGGGCCTCCATGGCCGAGTGGTTAGCGTGTTCGACTGTGAATCGGAAGATCCGGGTTTGAGCTGCGTCAGCGCCACTCCGCTGTTGGCCGTCCCTNNCCTGCTCTACGGCAAGCAGTGCCGAGAATAGGCAAAATTTGTAGCCTTTCACCGCACACGGTGACGTCTCCATATGAGTGAAATATTCTTGAGTGGGATGTTAAACAATAATACCATACCATACATGTACATGTAAAGGTACAAATGTACTATAAAGAAAAATTATAGAAATAAATATTTGGATGTACATGTAAGATTCTGTAATAAAGAAAGAGTTGTATGTGAAAGTAAACTGAATGGAAAGCTGAGTTATGGAATTAGATGTTAGAATTAGAGCTGTCTACATGTATATGATGTTCAGCCGATGATTTTAAGGAATTAAATCTTTATGTAGATATGCACACACGGATTTAGAGGGGCTGTTCCCCCAGTAAAATTTGCATTTAGTATGTATCATCACAATTTATGAAGAAAAAAATTTGAGTTAATTTCTACAATTTTATTTTTTTTACCATAAGTTCTAACCTCCTCCATTGAACAAAAACCCCTACATCCATGCATGATATATGATAATATACATGTATACACAATGTATCAATCCTTTCAGCACTACAAACCATATAAGTGGTCTAAGACAATAGAAAATATATTACTGTATTTGGAAACATAGGTTTGAAAGATTTCCATACCTAATCACAGGGGCCGTGTCACAGTAGGTGACAGAAGGTTAAAGAACCCTCCCTGCTCTATGGCCATAAGTGATACACAGAGACAAAATGTGTTGCCCTTCACTAGCACATAGTGATGTCTCCATATGAGTGAAAGATTCTTGAATGAGATGTTGCCATATGAGTGAAAGATTCTTGAATGGGACACTACCGGTTAACAAAACTACATGTACAATACAATACCTTATCACACCTATTGTTTGCCTCAACTTCACATGGTTTGGCGGAATTTCACCTTTGTTACTGCATAGTTCTTATAAAAACGCTTTATTCTTCATGACAGGTTTCATAAGTGAAATTGACTAGTGATCAGCTGTTGTACAAATAACCTTCTATGATTAGCTCTGCTGTCTATACTCCTTTCAACACCATGAGCCAAAATTGACTTGCCTAAGACAATAGAAAAGAGCATACCATTTTGACATAAAGGGTTTAAAGGGTAAATCTGTCAGATTTCTGTAGAATTGTATGTAAAATGAATTTGGTAAAAAAACTCATTTAAATTACTCTGTACACAATGGCAGATGAGGGCAGTGCATCATATTAATTTATCTCCCCCAAACAAATATTATGTGGACATGGCAGATGAGGGCGGTATATCATATTTTTGTCCCCAAACAAGCAGTTGGAAGGCATATCAATCGACCTTTGTCCATCCGTTCATCCATCTGTCTATCTTTCTGTCTAGCAATGAAGATATACCTCCAATTTTAGATGAATTCAGGAAGCATATATGCATGCATACCCCTGCTTTCAATTTTAAATTTTTTGCTGATATTATAATTACTGTGGAGACATATCTTCATTTTGACTATTTTGTGCAGATAAAGCATATACAACACAGACATACCCCTAGGCCTAGTTAATGATATGCTTACTGTATACAAGGTTATTTTCATCCTGCTTTATTTTTGCTGCAACACACTTCCAAGCAGTTTCGATCCATTTTAAAATTCCCTCAGACTTGGTTTTGAATACGCCCACTGGAATTGAAGGCGAATGTGGAAAAATAAAATGGCAGTGAAAATTTCCATATACAGTTTATAGTGTATGTATCTTCTTAGGTGGTGAAGTTTGTGGCTCTGCTTATGCCTATCTGATAGTACAGTGAAACCTACAGTCTTGAGTGACAGCCATGGAAATCTGTTTATTCAACATAGCTGATTTCTCTTGACTGATTTACTTTATAAAATTAATTGACAAAATATGTTTGAATGGTCCCTCAAAAAGTGTGGCCTGTTAGTACAGGCTCTGCTGTACCTGTGCAACAGATTGCAGGACAGCTGTATTACTACAATGACTACCTTTCTTATTTGACAGCTGGTCCTGGCTTGTCTTTTGACCTGGATGTCCAGATCACAAGTCTCAGGGGCAGGGCAGGGTGGGGCAGTTACTCTTTCCTGACAGTAAAAAACAAAAGTCCCCATGTACATATATGGCTCAGCTCATTCTGGATCCTATAATTCAAAGGATAAAGTCCATAGCCTGGGTAAAAAATTCTGAAGCCTGCATTAACTTGATATCTTAACAACATAATTGAAAGAATATTTATTCTTTCTGTAATAATCTATCAGCTTGAAAAAAACAACAAATTACAATAATTATATTTCATAGTAACACGTTCAGCTATCAATGCAATACATGCAATATTTTAAGCACATCCATACACCACAAAAATTTGATTATAATAGTAATATTAATGTGCAAAGTCAACACAAAAAAAAATGAAATCCATGTCAGCAGTTAGTGTTGTATTGCCTGAATGACAGAACTGGCAATTTTCAGGAGCAAATTGCACAATACTTAGAGACACTCATCGCCAATCCCATAATGACAAGAAAATTATTTCTTCCTAATTCGTAAGTCAAACGTAGGAAATTACATAGGTACATGTAGTGTGAATCGCTTATATAACAACTACATCTTCCACTTACATTATTTTATCATCCATGTAAAGTTGCATTTACATCACACACTCAATTGATTTTATGAATTATTACTGCAGGAATGTTTCCTTTATATACCATATATCTTTGTTTGATCATTCCAGAATTGTTTGTCCGTAACAAAGTATATCAACAAGGGATTTTTTCTTCCGCAACATAGAAAATTGTGAATTAATCCTGAGCGAATCTAAATCAATAAGAAGCTGATGATTTGTGTTTGATACTAAGCATAGAGTGATGATTAAAAGACAAAGTCCCATTCTTTTGATGATCGACCAAATAATTTGCTATTTAGTAGCTCTCGTCGGTTTTTCAATTGCAGAACTGTTGTAATGATAGGTTTTGGAATGACGAACTGTAAAAATTCTGACGTAACCTCTTATTTATTCCCGTTCTTCTTTTATTTTTACAGATTCGAGTTTGATAAGTCCAGCGCCTACCTGTTGCAAAAGTACGGACATAAAAGTGAAACTTAGGTATTGATGGATTAACAAGAACTATGGCAAGGATGTGTGATAAAAGACAGAGATAAAACATCGCCATAATTACAAATTAGGACGAGGAAGGAAAATGGCAAATATGTCCATCACGAAACTCGCCACACAGCGTGGATAGGATATATAGTGAACGAGAATGTACTAAATGAGGAGTGTGTGATTCACAATTAAGTTTGTGAAAAATAAGTGACATTTGGAGAATAAGATTTAAGTTTACAAATTTAAGTAAATGCAAAAGAAGATGACTGAATTAAATGTGTCTGTAGAGACTGGTCAAGCGTGAAAAAAATGGGATTATAGGACACTAAACTGTGACTACATGAAAAGAGAATTGAGATATAGAAATATATAAACAAACATTGGAAAAGGGCCAGTAGTCAGGGACACCTTAATGTCACAGAACTCAGCAATAAAACACATTTGAACCTTTGGTCAAGAGATCTGAAAAAATGCAATAGATTTGAAATACAAAGATTCAGCAATAACATTATATCAAAGTGCTTACCAAGCTTGCAACGATAAGTCAAAGTTCTTGACCACACAAGGCAAAATATACTGCATCATCAAAAAATCTAGATAAACGAGGACCAGTGGTCAGTTATTTTGACCACACAAATTCAGCAATACTAATTATTGGTGAACCTGATGTTGAATCAGCATAAAACTGAAAAAGCTTATTTTTGGAGGTTTGGACCACACAGACTCAGCAATACCAACAACAATAAAATAAGTGAGCCGTCACTCAAACAAGCTCAAAACAATGTATCTGTACGTTCCTCAAAATTAACTTAATAATGACTGCATCCAAAGCATTTTAATTGCAACATCTATATTGTCAGCGGACTTCAAAATAAGCCTAAAACAAATGCATAAACTCACACAGGGAATGCAAAATCCATATATCTAAAGTGAAGAAGATAAAAGAGAGTGCAGAAAGAGGAAGGGAATCAATTCTTCTTGTGTTTGCCATTCCAAAATTCATTTTGAGTTCCTGATTTTCTCAAAGAAATGCAAATGAGTATGTGTATCTCTGATGGCAGTAATTGTGCGAAAATTATTTCTGAAACAAGCAGAGTGAAATGAACTCTTAGAAATCGGAAAACGTCAATATCATAGTGTACGTCTATAATATCACATACCGAGATATATAATTAAGAATGATGGACGATCTTCCTCTTCATATGCTGTTTGATATACCCATCGAGTTTAATTTAAGTTTGGAGTTTAACGAGTCGTTTGACTGGTTAAAAAACTATGACGATTCTCTACAGTCATCTCTAAGTGAAGAAGACGGTTATCAGAAGAGGCTCTTCTTATACTACCTTATGGGGATCGCCGGGACGATTCTGTGCTCTTTAGGAATCTTGTGTAATATTTTATCCATTATTGTCTTAACCCGCAGAGTAATGAGATCCTCCACATATTCTTATCTTACCGCTCTAGCGCTCAGTGATACTTTTTTTCTGTGCTTAACGATTTTGTTATTAACACAAGATACGAAAAAGCCATTAAAGGGTGCTATTCCATGGGTGGAACCGTACTATGCTTATATGTTTTCATATGTTCACACTTTGGCCATTACTTGCCAGGTCACTTCAATATGGCTGACTCTAGCGTTCACTGTCGACCGTTACATCATGATTTGTCATCCCTTCAAAGCGGAACAGTGGTGCAGTATCAGCCGAGCGAGGAAAGTCATACTGTGTCTGTCTGTCGCTGGACTCTTGTTCAATTTTATAAGATTCTTCGAATACAGAGTGGAAAAAATTCCGCAATTACAAATTAACGGAAATGTGACTTTCAGCACAGGCTACAATCACGCTGTACAACTAACAGAGCTGGGAGGAAGTGTACAGTTCCGAGAAATTGTTCATTCCTGGTTATATCTGACTTGTGTCGCCGGAATTCCATTTTTATCTCTTCTGATTCTCAACATATTTCTGATCCACGCTGTGCACAAATCACGGAAAAAAGGACGAGAGATTAATGCGAATGAAAGACGTCGCAACGATACAACAATAATGTTGATAAGTGTTATTATATTATTTCTTCTTTGTCAGGGACCAGCTTTGATATCAAGAATGATTTGGGCGTTCGACTTCAACAAGGTGTTTACATCTGTGCCTTGGAATACATTCAATGAAATTTCTAACTTCTTAGTTATAGTCAATTCTGCTATTAACATTGTTCCATACTATTTTTTTGGACGTAGATTTCGGCGAGAGTTCTGGCGACTATTTTGCAAGTGTTTGCTTAATAGTACTCAATTAAAAAAACTAGCGCGGAGCTTGAGTTTTTCAGATCGTCGACAGAGCAACTTAAGTAGTTTATATGAAATGGACCAGCTACGAGCTTTCCAACAGACTAAAGTTTTCAAAAAATTTGAACAAGCCTGTCTGTCCAAGGCAGACCATCAGATACCGAATGGTGTTCAATACACAATAGACCCTGGTGAAGAAAACTTGTTGCCAGAAAAAGCTGAAGACGATGTAATAGGGGACGGAAAATTGTCAAGCTCTTATGAAATAAACGTTTGTTATTGTAACGGTGAAACCAAAAATATCATAGGCTTAGTAAGTAACGGAAACTGTGGCATCAAAATGGACGAGGAATGTAGTGACTGTCAGAGGAACTTAAACTAATAATTGTCGATTAAGTCATTTTAACATATTTATCCTCATTAGTTATAGCAATTTTCATTGGTGTAAAGGTTAACATAGAAATCAGTCTTGCCATACTGTAAGTGTCTGGTTCACTAAACATAGATATTGACTGGTTACCCGATCATATTGTTATCAGTAAATACACACTAGGTCGCAAGTTCATGTAATGATGGCCAGTCTCTGCCTTTTGGCTTAACATGCTCATAGTATCTGCCTCAGGTCATCATGGTAAATCCTAATTGTTCCTGGATTATGGAAATTTTCACAACATAATAATCTTGTAAAGTCTCAAAGAGATAATATTTCAAAATATGGTACAGAAGATTTGGAAATAAAACATTCTAAGAATTATTATCTAGTGTTTATGATTTGTTCTATGGCCTTCTGACCTTTCTGTAAAGTGTTATCTCCTTAATTCACCTAAAAGCAAGATGATTTTCAGGAGTATAAGTTGGCAATTTGATTACGAAATAACAATGCAGTGACACTATGCTCGTTTGAATTTCACTATATGCCTAATCTGTCCATGAAATTAATTCTGGTGGTAGGCTATAGAACAAGGGAGATAACTAGGAAAGGGGGACAACTACGGTTGTCATTGTCTGGTCGATATACAGTGTAAGTACATGTACCAGTGTTCTCCCAAGGCCCATATAGCGTGGTGGTACCACCACTCTATTTTTCTCTACCACCACGCTAATCACCACCCTATTTCATTTACAAATCTGGCAATTGTTGACCAAGTAAGAGTGATTTAAAGGTTTATTTACAAACAAATATTGTTTAAAATGCATCTTACTGGGTAACCATACTTTAAACTACTGTGTGGGGCAATTTACATGTGTGTCCCCTCCTTTTAGGTTTAACATACACTTAAGTACCACCGCCCTATCCAAAATTTCTGGGGAGAACACTGATGTACTATCCTTCTAAATAACCGTACCTTTTTTGGATAAAGGTATTGTATGCAATATTACATTCATTACATACACTAACTGTTTTTGTTCTCATCACACCTAATGAAGTAAACTATTTAACTGCCTATATTCTTCCCCAGACTGACACCCCACCCCACATGATGCAGTAATCAGAAGTCAAACCGTTTAATCTGTCAGTCAGAGGTATCCCATTCTTATGTTACTCTGTAAGCATCTCACTCTGAAATCTTTTTTTTTTCCTATGGGAACTTAATTTAATTTGATGGACTTTGGACATTTGGTGCCTTTGAACAATGAAGAATCTTTTACATGCCAACACCTGCCATGACACAGGACCTCATATTTTACTCGTTTTTCTGAAGAACAGGAAACAACAGCCAGCTCTGAAGTTGAGCACTACTGCACTGCGCAAAGATTGCCTATTGGTAACTGAATAAATATATATCACCTTTGTTGAGCTGAATTACTTTTTGCTGCTGACTTTGTATATAGCAGTTAAGTAACAAATCACTCATTCAATTCCTAGTAGTGCTGCACTTGAATAGCAAATTACTTTCAATAGTGCATAGATGTACGGTGGATGAACAACCAATTGATTATACCTAATTAATTACACAACAAATTACTCGCTGTCAATTCCATGTTGTATTGCATTTGAATGGCAAATTACTTTTCAAAAATGCATTGATGTACAGTGAATAAACAACAATTGATTATAGCTTATACATGTACTTGAATATTCTGGAACAGAAGAGCAAACTGCTGAATAAAACAGGAGGCTGACCATGACCAAGTGGTTAGAGCAGTACACTTCAAGCCATTGTGTCTCTCATCTCTTGTCAATGTGGGTTTAGCCTTGCTGGAACCTAATTTGATAACATGAGATAAGTAAGCCCTGTTCACACTATCAAAGATTTCTTGGTCAAAGGTTTTGACAGAAACTACTCAGCCTATTTTTCTTCAAACTTTGACGGACTTTGATGGACTTAGACTAATTAAACAGAGAATCAATATGACATGGTTTAGTTATCCTAGCATATTATTGCAAGATGTCCGTAAAAAATAGATTTATAAAGAGGGACCAAGTTTCTTTGATGGACTTTGACCAAGAAAACTTTGATAGTGTGAACGGGGCTTTAGCTTGCATCAGCCCGATGGTCTCTTCCTAGGCACATTTGTAACCAGGTTCTCTCCTCCACCAATAAAAACTTGTGACCACACTATGTGACTGAAAGTTTGCCGAGTGTAATGTATATGCAAATCAATAACAAAACCTGAACTAAAATGCCTTCATTTTTGCACTTGAGCAACAAATTACCAATAACTGCATGTATTGCCCTAATCTACAGTCAACTCCACATATAGCGAGGTTGAAGGGAGGAAGATATTTGCCTCGTAATAGCTGATCTTTATTATTCGCATTCACAAAGTAATGCATGGGAAGTGCACGGGGAATAGAAATCTCCTCGTGACACCGATACCTTGTTATATGCGATCTTGTTATATGAGGAGTTGACTGAATATCACTTCAGCAACATGTTGTTTCATAACTGTTTGCATGTGCCTAAGGGCCAAAATAACACAGGGCAAAATTAAGCCAGCATATATTATGTGTTAGAGAGAAGCAGTGACAAAAAACCCGAAAATGGACCACAAATAACCTGTAGCATTGATGGTATATACCAAAAAATAAATAACAGTGGAACCTCTCCTAAAGACCAACTCACATATGAGACCACCTCACTAATCAGACCACTAAAAACCATCAAAATTCAGTCTGTTTATCACTCTTTAAGCCTATTTCAACCTCACTTAGGAGACCACCTCACTAATCAGACCACTAAAAACCATCAAAATTCAGTCTATCACTCTTCAAGCCTATTTCAACCTCACTTAGGAGACCACCTCACTAATCAGACCACTAAAAACCATCAAAATTCAGTCTATCACTCTTCAAGCCTATTTCAACCTCACTTAGGAGACCACCTCACTAATCAGACCAAATCTGGCCAGGAACTTGGGTGTTCTTAATAGTGAGGTTCCACTGTATAAGTATAGTTGCAGCATGAATTATTTACAAATGAACCTAGAATCACTCTTGCTGAATCACTAATCTATACAAATACCCAAGAACGATATCATAATTTACAATGTACCTTATGCTTGACCTTTGATTTTGTTCCAGGTAGTATGCATTGATGTACAATTTTGCAGACTTAATAAACATGAGCTGTAAATTCATTGACTCCAGTGTGTGGGTAAAAATCAAACTAATCACTGTCTCCTTCTGTCAGAAGTAAGTTTGCTAGTTCCTAAATGCATTAATCAAACCATGTGATTATCAATTAGTCACAAAGAAGAGAGAAATCCTTCAAAAGATGTGGGAGATGACCTCTGCGTGTTCTGTAAAACAAGGATGAACAATTCCTTCTTTTAAACATTTCTTTGAAATTCTTGTGACAGAAAAAATTTATCTCAACTTCTCAAACTGGATATTTTTTGTGGGAGGAAGAAGAAATCATTGATATTTGATATTTTTAAATATGCCAGTCATTTCTTCTTGTTATTTGTTTTTGTTTTTAAAGAAGTTTTAAATGTTATATACCTTGGGGGACTTACAAACCTGTACAACTTGTAGGTGAAACTGTAAAGAAGGTAATTGTTATATATGTCCATCATCACCAAATGGAAAGTTTTTTTTTTCTTTTTTCTTTTTTTTATGCATGCATATTGCCAGAGTTGTTGGAATTTTTAAAACAATACAAGTTACTAACTGATGGGCAGACTTGCAGCAATTTGTGCACAGAGACATTGACCTTGTACAAATGTACATACATGTACATATCTCCATCATCACCTAAAGTAAAATTTGTTTTATATTTCCTGTGATTTCTTTACTTGTATTTTTTTCTCCCAGGAAGTTGTTGCATTTTGTAAAACAATACAAGGAAGTAATTGATGGGCAGACACGCAACAATTTGTGCACAGAGACATTGACCTTGTACACTTGTACATGTACATATGTCCATCATCACTTAAGTGGGCTAAAGGAAAGTTTGTTTTACATTTCTCCTAATTTTTTTACACTTGTATTTTCCCTCCCAGTAAGTTATTGCATTTTGTAAAACAATACAAGGAAGTACATGTAATTGATTGACAGATACGCAACAATTTGTGAACCATGACATTGACCTTGTACATGTATGTATGACCTTGTTTCAAGTGTATGAAATAGCCTCAGACACCAATTGCATGAGGTATATTTTCTATATTGAAGTAATTTTGAGTTTTTTGACAGACAGATATGGCTACCAGTATGCTTATATAATAAAACACGAACATAAAGAAAAAAAAACACTAAGTATGTGTATTTGAAAGTAGGATATGATTATATCTACCTTTTAATTGTGGAGCCTCCGTGGCCGAGTGCTTAGCATGTTCAGCTGCGAATCGGAAGATCCAGGTTTGAGCCGCGTCAACACCACTCCTCGGTTACCATCCCTGTCCTTCGGATGAGACAGTAAAAGCCGAGGCCCTGTGTCACAGTAGGTGTTGGCACGTTAAAGAACCCTCCCTGCTCTAAGGTCAGTAGTGCCGAGCATAGGCAAAATTTGTAGCCCTTCACCGACACACGGTGACATCTCCATATGAGTGAAAGATTCTTGAGTGGGACGTTAAACAACAATACCATACCATACCTTTTAATTGTCACACACTAAGGGTCCAATGTTTCTTGATCTCTTGATCATCAATCTGATGAAAATCAGATACAGGTACTATAGCATCTATTTCGTTAAAAATAAATTTATACCATGTCCTGTGAAATGTGTTAGTTTATTGACATGATTTTACTTTCTGTGCCTTCATTATTGTTTTGATAGTACAAACATTAAGACACTCTTTAGCAGCAGTAACCATGGCAATATGTATATTTCTGTAATGTGATCTATTTATATGCAGAGGACATGATGTATGACAACAATAAATGTTCAATGTGCATTATGATAAAATTCAGTTATGCATTGAATTTTGAGTGAACAAGTTTCAAGGGACTTCATTGGAGAATACTGGGGTCTGACAAGAAATTTGAACACTGAATAAACTATATTTTGAAGTGAAATTTATCTTATTGTCAAACACTGATCAACCAATTAAAAAATAAATATTAAAAAGAATATCAACATTCCAAGGCTTTAAAAAGTGGAATCTGTCTTCAGAGACTGATGTTGTGGAATACAATATGTCATGAGGGACCACTGTTGTGAAAGATAATCTGTCTTTGGAGGCCACTTTTGTGAAAGATAATCTGTCCTGAG
>JACSZP010029563.1:0-12106 GCA_016161895.1 Pinna nobilis
TGAAATCATGTGCTGCTGATTGTAATCTTAGCCTTTTCACAGTAGAGTAGCGTATCCGTCTGAAATCATGTGCTGCTGATTGTAACCTTAGCCTTTTCACAGTAGAGTAGAGTATCTGTCTGAAATCATGTGCTGCTGATTGTAACTTTAGCCTTTTCACAGTAGAGTAGAGTATCTGTCTGAAATCATGTGCTGCCGATTGTAACTTTAGCCTTTTCACAGTAGAGTGTCTGTCTGAAATCATGTGCTGCTGATTGTAACTTTAGCCTTTTCACAGTAGAGTAGTAGAGTATCTGTCTGAAATCATGTGCTGCTGATTGTAACCTTAGCCTTTTCACAGTAGAGTGTCTGTCTGAAATCATGTGCTGCACAAACATTTTATTGACTGGGTACTATGCTCTCTAAGTATTAGGTTTGAAAAATGAATAAAAAAAAAAAATAGCGCTTGAACATAATTACCTCACAAAACAGCAAAATGTTAAGAGCTTGTAACCATCAGCTATTTTTAAATCTTTGTATTCTTTTGAGGGCTGTGTCGTCCAATAGTATTGTCGAGGTGTGTCACCTCTAAAAATACACCATGAGAGCTAGACCAAAGCGTCCCCAGAGGTAGACACTAATATATATATTTTTTAAACAAATAACGGATTAAAAAAGAAATAAGTTAATACCAAAACACACTTTCGTGCACTGCATTTAATTATAGTGGCCGATACGAAAACCAACGAAAACTTGAAAAAAGCACATGTACTGAAAATATGTAACTATATATTTTGATGTGTTTCTAGAATACAATAGGAATATTCTATAAATTCATTTACTTTTATGATGCTGACTCTGATTTTACTAACTGCAGATGAATCAAGAATTTCTCGTCTTCGCTGTCACAGCTGTTACGCACAATATCTGCACGTTCTGCGAAGAAACTGTGTCTAGAGTAAAAGATTTGGGGTATCTACCAGTGTATCAAAAGTATCTAAATTGTAATAAACTTTTAGAAGATGTTATACACAGGATCGTATTTATAGCCGCTGCCGCCGACATTATGGATGAGAAGGACGGACCACTGACAGGCAGCAGGGAGGAAATTGAAATCATGCTGGTTAGTATAGAAGAGGGAATTCAGTGCCACTCTGGACAGTTTAACGGCTGGTTCCCCTTCGAGCTAGGAAAAGGTAATTCTCAACTTGTGAATCAATCAGTAGAAATGTTATGTCGAAAAGTTATGAAAATATGAGATGATTTCTTTTCTTGTTTCCAAAATGCTTTCAAGAGTTCAAGGACGAAGTAGAGGAGATAATGATGTAAGAATATTAGCAGATTCCCCAGGATAACCCCTTCTAGTTCTTATGATTATTCAATTTTCGCCATTTGTTTCCTTTTTGTTTTGTTTTGGAAAGTGCGATAGATAGAACACCCTCTTTTTAACAGATAGTTTGAAATCGTAAAGAAAATTAGATTTAATACAAATCAAAGAAAAATTGAAATAACGAAAACTATTATACCTCATTAATGAAACGCAGCGATTAATTAAGAAGCGGCACGTGTCAGAGTGACAAAAGTTCACATCTGGATCCCATGCATCATATCCCTCTTGTGTGTGTCATGTCTCCGTCTTACAAAAACACTAACAGCTAATTCAAAAGTAATAAAGAATAATTTTTATTGATTTAATTTTTCGGTATGATTAGCAATTTATTAATCTGGTTGTAGGGATACCTGAGGATTTGTTCAACCCTGACGAATCATATATCCCTCGGGTTCGTCCTCGGGTAGACAGTCCCTCGTCTCCTTGCAACCAGGGCAATAAATGTATAGTGTCAGGGAAATTATGACTAGTACTGTTGTTGTTGTTGCTTTGTAGTTTAGTGTGCAAATGTCCACCAATGGTTTGTCATCCATGGCCATTGAGCAGTGAAGGATCTTTAATGTGACAACAAATATCGTGAAACGGGTCATCTCATCCTGAGTACAGTGAGCTGTCCCACTGAGGCTTTTATCACGACTAATCTAGAAGTTTATGACAAAATGTCCTTTCCCCTATAATGCGTTTGTGATAACTCATACATCTTATTTTTAAACAATTCATAAATGGCAATGTACAAAGAATGCAGGGATGAATTTGCAACAGTCCATAGAATTTTTCACTTTTTTCAGTCCTAGGACAATTAGCAGTGTTCGATAATAACAAAAAGCAACTGGTTGAGTACGGTGCCCTCGGACCAGTGACCAAATTAGCCAAACAAAATGAAGAAATAGATCAACTTAGTACGTACAGATTCTTATATTAATTCATAAATGCTCTTTTTGAAATTTAACTACTTGTCTCGATTTACAGTTAATGAAAATAGTATTCGAAGCATACAATAATCTGTCTTTGGAGTGATGATCCCCCCCCCCCCCCCCCCCNNACCCCCCCCCCCCCCCCTCTTTGTCACAGTGGTATAAGAATAACCCGTGACTAGAAGCTTTCAAGATCAAAATCAAAACCATCTGTAAAGATTTTGTCTCAACGATCACCTGTATTCGATTTTGAGCGCACATTCAAGTCACATTCAAATCCTTAAAAAATTACGGTTTTGCCTAGACAACTGACGTGAGCTATGATGATTTTTATTAAAGACACAATTTTACTTTATCTTCAAACTTGATGGATAGTCCATTTTTTTAAAGCTTTTCATAATATTACATTTAACTTCATTTTTTTATCTAATACTCTCAAGATAACTACTGAAATTTAAAAAAATGCTCTTTAGCCTTTTCAGTCGACTACTGACTCGAAACTAGCTTATCATTCCTGTCTACATGGGTATATCCTTCCCGCTTTTCTCTGTGATATAAGGAATTTAGAAATTTTGATCATAATAAATTGAAAAAAATCACAATCATATCATATACATTTTAAACCTATGTGTTAAAAATCTAAGTATATTTCACTATGTGTCATTAAATTTTCAAAACTAAAACTTTAAACCAATCACCCTTAAAGATAAAGGAAAACAAGTAAGCTAAAATATTATCGGTCTAGGAAATTCATGGCCAGTATTGTAAATTATCACAGATGTCAGTCTTTATTTAAAATTTCGTCAAAGTGATATTCCGTATTTACCGTATCTGTTAGCGTTTATTTTTTATTTGGACAGCAGCCATAAAAACTTTAGCACATCTGGCATTTGACGAAGACAACCGGAAGTCAATGCTAGAGGATCAAGACGGCGAGGTGGTTCAGACTTTATTTGATTTAGCGAAGTCCGGGAGCTATACCAATGTTCGAGAGGCAGCACGGGGAGTTTTGTGGACTATTTCAGAGTTATTGCATACATCAAAGAAATATGCTGAACAAGGTAAAATTCAAAATTGAATGTATTTTTCGCAAAGTTCTTTCACCCTTAGCCTTATAGTTTATAAGGTAATGATAAATGCATGTCCGATCTAAATTCGTTGTATTTGTATGTTCTGATGTTGTTTTAAGTCTCTGCTTGATAGACTACGTTCTAATGACGACATTCGTTTTCTTTTAATAAAACTGCAAAAGCAACACGGTATGTTCGGAGAGCAAGACACTAATGTTGAGACAGTTACAAATTTACTCGAGTTAAACCAACTGGCATAAGGTTTGAAATTTTACATAACATTTTAGAAATGTATTATGTGCTGTGGAAAATTGACGACACGTACATCACTGTCACATTATATATATTAAGACATGGTGAAATTATTTTCATCCAAGGATAATCACTACCCCAACACCCGGCTTTGGTCAATCGTATTTTCATCTCCTCATCTCACCTTAAAATTTGACGACAATTCATTTGTCAATTATTTATCTGAATTTGCACGTGGATTTGCGGTGGGCGTTGCTGGTCAGCAAGGGAAGTTTCTTCCTCGCTGGCACCTGATCCCACCTCCGTGTTTGTCCAATATTCACCTCACTTGTATACTGTCTCCCCTTTCTTCTGGCGATGATACCTTGGTATCTGTGATCTTCATATGTGTGGACAGGCAATGTGGACACATTATCCTCTTTTCTTACAGCTGATGATCTTTTCGCAAAGAAAACAAAAGGACACATCATGATAAGTTACTCACGAGAACAACGACCTTTACTATTGAAGATTAAGAACGAAATTACTAAAGCAGGTTTTAAGGTGTGGATGGACATAGAACAGATGCGAGATAATGTTTACGACAGAATGGCCGAGGCTGTCCAGGGCGCCTCTGTTGTGCTTCTGTCTATGTCTCGTAGCTACCAGCGAAGCGAGTACTGCAGACGAGGCAAGTACATGTCGAAGTGTATGTTTTGCATTATTAATAACTATTACTGGCATACAGGGGAGATTTCGTCCCCGTTTAATTTTGAACTATTTCGCTCTCCTTGATAGTGGCTGAATTCAAAACCGTAAATTCATTGAATAGAATTATGACGAGACTGGATGAATTTAAAACGGATTGAAACTATTTGCAAGTATATTAGGGCGAAAATAACCATGTTAACAGTATAATTATTGCAGAGCTAATCTGTCCTGATTGTAGTGTTTTTATCTAACGTCCCACTTGATCAAACCTCACTTGTAATGGTACTGCCGAACTGGATTAACGACTCTAGACATTGACCCCGGCGTGGGCAATTGAAAAATTGAGGTTTGTTAATGTACGAGTCCTTCCTATGACATGGAAACTTGGCTTTTGTCTCATATTAAGGACATTCACATTTAGACTCAAATCCTTATCTTCCTGGGCTGGGCACCATAAAACTTCAAAATTTACTTAAGTCTGAGAATTTAATATCTCAGCCAATCAGAATTAAGGATGAGCTGGATTTGAGAAGCTTTTCAGACTTAAGTAAATTCAAAAGTTTTATGGTGCCCAGCCCAGGTTTACTTCAGAGTCACGCCTGACCCTAAACGTGCACTAAGGAAGTCTGACAAAATGTGTAAAAAAAACAAATCGCTCATCTGAAATGTTTGATGTTTTGAATGATTTCATGGTTACAGTTACGTTGGATGTATTGTTGTTTAACATTCTACCAAAAATATTTCACCGTATGTCGGAGAAAGTGACAAATTTGCCATATCTTTTTCTTTTGTAAAGTAAAAAAATAAAGACGTACCATGGATTTACGAAACTCTTTTTGAACTTTTGAAACAAAAAAAAAAACAAAAAAAAAAAAAACAAAAAAAATAAACGCATCACCAAAACCTATAAAATTTCATTGTACTTGTGGAACCATGACTTAGTAAGACTGACACTTGATGATCTTTTCAGAGGCTGCATATGCGTCTTCATTAAAACGAAACAGAGTCCCTCTCCTAGTGGACCCCGGATATACAGCAGACGGATGGCTAGCCATAATGACGGCAGGGGATTATCACTATGATTTTGTTAATAAACCCTTTGAGCAAAAAATTGGCGAATTATTATCAGAGATAAAATTAAGATCGTTTTCAGAGAAAGAGATTGGGAATTCCGTACAGGAGCCGAATTCTGATGTTTATCCTGCACATTCCTCACCTCTATACTCAAGTCCGGGAGTCATGACACAGCAACAGAGAGTACAAGTAAGTATACCGATAAAATTCATTATATTGTCAAATAAGTGAGCATTACTTGTTCTCATGTAACAATCCACGTGAGATAGGATTCTCCCATACGAGGAAGCCTCGCTTGATCAGTCTATCTCAAATGAGGACAGAATTGTTGTTATAAAATTATTTTCCACTGCTTTAGTAATTTTTTTCTGAAATTAAAAAACATGATACATTGTATTTTTAATTTTGTACAAAATGGTCTTTACTACATTAAATAGTAAACATGTGTCTATCAAAACGAATGTGTGAATCATATGAGTGACATCCCTTACGTCACATTCCACATAACGGTGCCTAACTTGTCTCTGTGTAAGAGTAACAGAGCTCATTACTGATATTCCTATATCCCACATTGATATTTAAAAATGGATCCCTATAGTCTCTTAAATCTGAAAAGCAGAAATATTCCCGGAGATTTAACTTATACATGTATCTGAAATGTATGCTAAGCGTTATAACCAGTGAGCATGACAGGATAAACGTATTGTACAGAAAGGTTTTCTGTCCTACGGCTGAGAAAGTAAAACCAGCGGTATAACGTCACAGTTGTTGCCTTCAGGTTCTACAGTTTTATTGCCTAAATACCATAAACTATATATAAAATATAAAATATCTAATTGCAGAATTTCGGGAACTTTAAAGAAAAGGACATTTCTAAATGGTTGGAGAAACACAAGCTTCCTTGGTAAGTTGAATTGTTTGGCGTATTGTAACGGTTATTGCGTGGTATGCTTTGGCAAAATACACTCGAGCTTTAATGCAATTACATACTGTCATATTAGATATAACGGTCAGCATTTAAGAACTACATTCTAATTAGTTTAACTTACTACAAGTGACATGAACTGAATTTAAGGTTCACAACTGACTAGACAAGAAACTACAGTGGAGCTTATTTTGAACCATCGGATATATTGAAATTCCGCTTAATTTGAATTGATCTCTTAATAGTTTCCCTGCTGAGTTACATTTTACTATTCAAATCCAGTGGTTTGATAATCCTGTTCATTAGAAAGAAAGTTCATTTTTCTTCGGTTTCAATATATGCTGGTTCGACTGTACTTTGTACGGTGGTCGGGTATGAATAAAATCGAATAGTCAAACACAGGACAGGACACACACTTTTGAATTAAATATTTAAGTGACATTGGTAAAGAATTTTATGTTCCCCGAAAAAAAAAAATCGGGAAGCATATAGTCGCTGCTTTGTCTGTCCGTCCGGAGTTATCCCTCAACCCTTTCATGAATTTCGGTCAATCTTACAAAATATAATCCCTTGAAAGCATGCTTGCGGTCCATCTTCTCTCATGAGCAGAGGTCAAGTTCATTTTGGATATAGGACTTAAAAATCATGTTTCCCCATATGTTCTCGCAGTATTGAGTGACCTAGATCATACTTCATTTGAAAATCCACCGACGACATTCAAGGATCCTTTTGATATGATGGCATCTTGTCACGCTACCACGAAACTGGTCTCAAAGTTTGCTCACGACTTTACAAGCATGAGTACTTAATGTAGTATTTCATAATCATTTAGACATTTTGAACATGAAAAAGTACTTGCTGAGAAATGACATAAATCTACAGTAGAACCCACATATATTGAACCCTAACATACTGTAATCCCGCTTAATTTGAAAAGTCTTTAATTTTCCCGGCTAAATAACATTATTACTGTTTTACCCATTTATTTTGAAAACCTTGTTTATTAAAAAAATCAATCACCTTCGGTTAACATATATCTAGGTTCGACGGTATATTGTGTTCGCATTAACACTCATAATTAAAGCGTTAAATGAGAGAGACTTCTCATTTTTATTACTCTTATGATTTTCAATTTCAGCTTGCAATTTTGTAATTTCGCCCATTTTAAGCCACCCAGAGGAATTGAGTAATGTATTATTCAATTTCAATATATATTCTAAAAGGTATAGCTATTTTGCAAATAACAGTGCTAAAAGGAACAATGTTTCTCCTTGTAGTGATATTTTCGGAGGATACAGAGCAACGGATATGGTATTTTTAGTCAATATGAAAGAGCAAGTAAGTATCATGGTAATCAATTGTAGACATTTAATTACGAAACTCCCATTTCATTGTAATAATTCTAAGGTAGACAATATTTATAAACTATTCAACACGTTCTACATGATTTATAGAGCCATTATAACAGAAGTATAACTTGCTTTTAGTCTTAAATCCACTTATAGAAATATACAATTGTTTAAACCCATTATCTGTAACGAGCGGGTAACAAGTAAAGGATTATTAAATATTTAATTAGATTTACCTACGCCAGTGAGTAAATTCTGTGGAAGGATTTAGTGGTTAGTGAATGTGCGAAGTATCTCGAAATCATATACGAGACATAATTCGAATTCTTCGAGAAATGAATAAAAAAGTTGAACTTGTGATACTTAATAAAACCGGAAATAAAGTCAAGATGTTACGCTTACATAACGGATACAGTTGCAGAGCCAGCAAGCCCCCCACTTCCAAAATATCAGATAATTGTAGAGAGTCACTATGACCTACTGACATTCATGCGCAATGTTTGATTCCGGAACCTGGGAAAACCAAAGAGTAGGAAATAGATAAAACCGTCCATTTGCATAAAGCTTGGTATTTGAGGTGTTCGTCGTTCTGAGTGTTCAAAAAAAAAAAAAAAAGACCAAAGCCGCTGTAGACACCTTGATCAACTCGCATTCGCAATGACCCAAAGTATAAGCCAATATTGCTTAGCTCTTCGTCAAAATTTGGTTACTTCTCCACACGAATGATATCGAGGAAATTTAAAACATAACAAATAATGTTTTGAAATATAAACCATGATCACCACTGTCAGTCCCGACTATTCAGTTTCGATGTTTTTAAATCGATTAAGTCATTGGCAAATTGTCCCATAGTTACTTATGTCTGAAGATTATATGCCCCAAACAATGTAGAATTTCGCTTTAAGCAAAATAGAAGCATGATCATTTAAAGTGATCAAAACAGTTTGTAGTTTTAATTTTATCAAGGTAACGATTTTCTGAAATCTGATTGACATAAGCTGATGTTCTATCATACAACAATACGTGTACATTATAGTGAACTGAGTATATCATTTCAGGCTCCGGAATGTTACTACAAACAAATCATGAAAATAACTCGCAAGGGAAGCGAAAATTTGAGTGCCTTACAAGTAGCAGCAGACTTTTCAAAAGCCCTAGAGGACTTGACAATCTGATGCAGAAATGATAGACATGTATAGATTCATCAGAAGAAATCGGCATCAATAGTGCGAAACTTATGTAGAATAAGACTCTCGTAATTCAATTATTACTCAAGCAAAGTCATGTTATGATTAATATGAGAAAGAAATCACAAATGATTCTAATTCAATGGACCACATTGTTGTTTTTTTTTTGCTGGTTAATGCCATATTCGAAAATATTTTTACTCATTTATGGAACGTCATTGGGCTCCGAAGAAGGGCAAACAGATTTTGGGCTATGCTCGGCACATTACCTGCTTCGGCAGTAAGAAATATTTGATATGCCAACACCTGTTGTCTTATTTAAAGAGAAAAAGATCAATCCATACTAAGACGCAACTGATAAAAATCAAAACAGTACGCTGTGTATAGTAAACATATTGCTAAGATAACAGTCTAGTGGATTATAAGCTTGGTGAGCTTTCGCACCTATATCCTAAATTTTTATCGGTGTGAAAATGTGTTTGCGGAACAAATGTACGTAATTGCGGCAGATAAAAATAGTGAGAAGTGCGGTTGGGTGTTCCGACAATCTGTTTTATTTGTAAATAAAAGAAAAAAAATTCAAGCTTTCCAGCTGTGAGAAAAATCAAATATCCCATTTGAGTTTTACATTGATAAAATATATCACAACCTTGAACAGGGAGAGAGAAATATCACCCGAGTGTCAAATATTTGCAGTCCAAGACGAGGCTTGAAAATCATCTCGTAACAACTTCGGCTTATGCTTCGTATGAAGTGTTTCAATAAACACCTTCATTTGATATGCTTGCTGTGTAAAACAAAGCGCAGGTGACGGTATATTTCATGCATTCCATTAGTGGAAAATACTAGTACGCAAACGATAGAGATTCATTCATATTATGTCAAATCGCAGTTTTTAAGACTTTATTTTTCTGAATTTTATAAAATACTTATAATTCCTTTTCCTGTGCCGGTGCTCATAATAGGATAATATGCAAAAGGTCTTAGTACAGCTTTTATACTCATATTGTTGATTTTTTAAAATAAAAGTAGAAAATTTCTATTTCGTACTTTCTATACACTCTTTATCTCTTTAGACAACCTTAATATGCTCTCTGATTAGAAAATTAGAAATATAATAACCGACATTATCTTACATATCTGTAAGATTATTTTCTACAGTTGGGAAGCAGTTTTTCACCCGATAAAGTAACATCCAATTGTTATAGGTGATTGTCCATAGAAAAAGTAAAAGGTATGATATAAAAAAGGTGATAGACGAAAACACCAAGGGGCAATCAAAATGCAAAATTCCAAAAGCATACAAAACCATCGCCAAACAAACAAAAAAGACAAAAACAAGAACAACAAACGACTTAACAAGACGTATTTTATTGTATGTTGTAATTGACCATGCCTCTCAAAAAAACTCTCGCTTATACGAAACGTCAATGAATGACAACGGCGAGTTTAGTATCTTGGCTTATGTTCGGCACTATTGGCCACTGCTGGATACCTAACCTGCTAACACCTGCTGTAGTGCGGGACCTCGACCACCACTAAATATTCATAAATCCATCCCCATATTTACAATGTATGATTTACATGTAATAAAATAAATACTATGCTGTTCCTGAGTAATGTCTATATCGCATTTGATTTCAGTTGAAATGTTTGTTGATCCACTGGTAATAAGAAATAACCTTAAGAAAAAAAGGTAACTCGAACGTCTTTGTGAATGTATGCTGTTACGCAAGCAACTTCAATGCATATCTAGTTGTTTCCCATTCTCTAACGGGCCTTAAAACACTTCAATAGGTTTGAGTCCATATCAAAATACTTGCTTGGTAATTATGATTGTCATGGAATACGTCCGAAAGCTTTAGATGCAAATATGGTTTGGGTGTAAACGGATATATATGAGTAAAGAAAAGACATTTTATGACATAAAAATTGCGTGCAATTAATTTATTTATGTCACATTCAATGCCTATAACTACTTATAGAATAATGTTCCGTTTTCCTGTACAGACGCATATGATCCTGAACTTACCCATTTACCCTTGACTACAGTCGAGCCTCATTACTCCGGACGCCAATAATCCGGAAGCTTCACCTCACGGACGAACTTTGTTGCAGACAGAATTTTATGTTGAAATGTTTTAGTAACGCTTCATTTATCAGAACGATTTCCTTGAGAATAAATGTCCATATTAACGAGGAGGCTCCACTGTATATGATGACGTGATATCCAAAATTTCTTTTTTTTCATTTCTTCACATTCATTTAACAAACACGCAACTCTATTACTCTTCTTCTTTCCAATCAGTCATTTGTTTTTTCCCTCGTATATGGTAGAATGAGCAAAAGATACCCCGTAATAGCAAACTTACATTCTTTGTTTATGAACAAATTATCTTTTGTTTATGTTTCAAGTTTCAAAGTTCTTTGATGGACTGTCCAAACGTTTTGCCAGGTTACATTTTCCTACACTTAATCGATATTCTTTGTCCAATGTCAATTCCCATTAGATTCAATAATTCACCCAGCATTGAAAACTAAACAAAAGCTCGAAAAAGTTTTTGGAATACGTGAAGCACAAACAAGTGAGATCTGGTGTCAAGAAGAAATGAAAGGGGTTGAAAGAATGTCATTTTTAAAATTTTTTACTTCGTTACACTTTATATTACATCCTGAGGTTTATCTGCAAAATAAAGGTCATTTGAGTGCAAAAGCCAAGACAAGCTCTCCTTGATAGGTCAGTTCTGTGTTCTTTATCACATGTTTATAAATTCAATTTATCTTTTACTTCGCGTATATCCTTTGATTTATTTAATAGAATCCATTTCTTTACTGTCAAGAATCAAGATAGTCATTACCACACATCTGCAACCTTTGTCAAATAGCCTACATTTTACAAGCGGAAATCATATGTGTTACAAGTAACATGAATATTTCATGAATTGTTATGTGTAATTAATTTATAAAAGTGCCTGTATTGAAAAGTTTTCGTGAAAATGAAACCTTGCCGAGAACGAAGGCTATTAAGAAATAACGAAAAGAAATCAAATATGCTAAAATAGCGCAGCAAAAAGACGGAGAAGTGTAGTATCAAACTGCATACTTTATCGTTTTCAGAATAATTACGTTTAGAAATATAAATTTGAGCGGAATCAGATTGAAGAAATACAGATAAAAAGCACATCAAAGGTTTTGTTTTGTTTTATTTAATGCCACACTCGACAATTTTAAGGTCATATGGTGGCGGCCAGTTTTTATTGGCGCGGAGATCGAGAA
>JACSZP010029583.1:0-29526 GCA_016161895.1 Pinna nobilis
CTGGTCTAGCTAACATCGGTGTTTGTTTCGTTTTGGTCCGGATCGGAGTGTAGTGTCACTAATGACCTTTCACCTCAACTTCATTTGTTGGCGTGCACGACTAACGCGCTTCCTGCTGGATACAGACACAAGTTGTATCTGTGCTACTGTAGGTTTACAGTTTTCTGGGGTGTTAGCAAACGAAGAACAGCGGTTAAAAGTTGAAGATGAAGACAAAAAAGAAATTTGTCATTAAGTCTATGGAGGTATGGTGTGCAAATTTTAAGTTTTCGCATTTGGACGGTACGACGAATGACCGAAACGGGCCGGATTGGCTATTATTTTTAAGGGGGGGGGGGTAATTTTGTGTGCATCGACACGGTGTAGAATAGATAGGTTTCAATGGCATTAATTTTCTTGGGGTTATGTCCGTTTGTCGGCCATCTTTGGGGTCCATGAAGAATATCTTATACATAAACCAACCAAATTACCGATCCCATTTCTGCTTACTGGGGTTATTCCTTGAATATTTACAATGCTGTTGGCTAATTCTGCGCCCCTAACCCTAAGCACACTTATTTCGATTGTGTCTTTTGAAAATGAAAGTGGAAACTAAATTTGTGTCCAAGTTTTAGAATGAGCTTTAATACTTCAGATGGATGTGAATTTCTCAAATTGTAACCATTGTTGTTGTTGTTGCATTGTTGTTCAACGTCCCACTCAAGAATATTTCACTCATATGGAGACATCACCGTGTGCCGGTGAAGGGTGACAAATTTTGCTTGTGCTCAGCACTGCTGGTCGTAGAGCATGGAGGGTTCTTTAACGTGCCAACACCTACTGTGACACGGGACCTCAGTGTTTACTGTCTCATCCGAAAGACAGGGACAGCAAACCGCGGAGTGGCGCTGCAGGAATCGAACCCCGGACCCCTCGGCTTGCAGTGGAACACGCTAACCACTCGGCCACGGAGGCCCCTACAATGAAGAAGTACTAATGGATATTCGAAAATCCAAGTCCTAAAAATATGACAAGTGTAGAATAAAGATGTTCTCAACATGGAAATCAAATGTAAACCCTAATGGGATGGGACTAGAAGCAAGGGCCACTGTGGCTCTGTGGTTAACATGTTTGCCTTCTGATCATGAAATTATGGGTTTGAATCCCCACCATGCTGCGATTGGCTTTCTTTGTCCTTTTCCCATCCTTCAGATGAGACAGAAAAAACTGATGTGCTGAGTTACTTTATGTGTTGGTACATTAAAGAACTCTCACTGCTCGATGACCATAAGTGTAGAGCAATGACCAAATTTATATCCCTTCACAGGCATACAGTGACATCATATAAGTGAAAGAGTTGGATGCTCAACAACAATACATCTAACTATCCTAAATACATGTAGGAGCATCCTGAAAAAAGCTAAGGATATATGTTGTTGTATTGGGGGATGGAAGAGGCACGTTAGAGTAGGGATAAAGCAAGTCAGGTGCTCCATTTGCCAGTGATACAACAATGTATCTAGACATCCAAGATGCTTGCAAAACTCATTGTTGTTGCTGTTGTTTTACGACCCACTTGAGAATCTTTCAGTTAGCTCATTCATTTTGAGTTTATGTGACACTCAGCATCAGATTTTAAAACTGAACAAGTATGCGTTATCTTTTTCAGAAAAAGTGTTTCTTCATCTACCACGTCTGCTCTGACCACACCCAGTACAGATGGGGAAGACAAAGCATCCTTGCCAGCTCCACAGTCTCCAAAAATAATTGCTGATAAAAATGATTACTTTGATGGTAAGCAGTAGCTACTAGTACAATGGTGGATTATGGAGGGGTGATTGTCTCTTCCTAGGTACATTTGTAATCAGGTCCTCTCCTGCCACTAGATGGATGAAAGATTGTCGAGTGTCACATCAATAAAAAACAAACAAACAAAACAAGTAATTGATGGTTTACATTTTCTCTTAGGTGTATAGGAATTAGATGGTGCCATGTTTGCTTATTCTTCTAAAGATCACATTGTCACGGTTTTAAGCCAAGGCTTTGACAGTTTCCCGAAATTTTGTTGAATCTTGAAAACAGTGCTCAAGTGCCAAATACTAAATCACCCAGCATATTGAAGTGCCATGCTGAAAAGAATAAAGTCCCTAGCAGTGGGACTGCTTTCAGCATCCTGTATCAGCTTGGTGCCACCAAGGTGTAACTGAAATGATGTTGAATATGGCATATGGTGCTATTAAGAAAACAAGCTTGGGATAAATTGGTAGTTCTATGTCATGTTTTTATCTTTATCTCAAATTGTGTAGGAGTTCAAGGTTGGTTAAAAAAACAAAGAGAAAGGTACAAAGTTTAATGGTATACAAAGTAAAGTTTAAGGTTCTGCAGAAATTTTAATGGATAATTTTTTTGTAAGAATAAAAATCATTTTGTAAAATGTTGAATTGCAGTTCAGAAATGATCCTAGAAATTTAAGTTAGAACAGATTGGTATTTTCTCTTCATCTCTCTTATCAATGATTCAGTAGATATATACCGGTATATCACTACTTTATATTACTACTATATGTTTTCTTTCTTTCAGAACTGTATGATGATATGGATAGTGAAGAACGTAAGTGGATATAATAAATAAACATGCATTTGTAGGGAATACACAGAAATACTGTTAATCTATATTTTCTGGAGTTTGGACTTGACTCTCCTGAATCACTGCCAAAACTTCCTAATGAATAGAGAGGGCATATTTGTGCTCAGTGGTCCTTGAATGTGTAACCATTTCACAACTAGATCATGAATTAAATGTATTGCTTATATCTGTCAGCTGAATACTAAATATCTGTCAGTTTGGGTGCAATAGTAATTCAAGGCAGTTTTGGGGGCTCCAGTAAAGACAGGTAGTTTAATTTAACACAATGTTTGGCACTATAGTAATGAAAGGGCTATGCATAGGCTACTGCTAATATTGTATCCCCTTTCAGACATTTATTGAAGTCTCCATAGAAGTGAAATAGTCTTACCTGCCTCAGCGACCCAATGAATTATCCGAATACCATACTTCCCATATGTGACCTAGTTATATGTTTTCCAAAGTGGGTTTTTCTTATATAAATGATATAAATTAAGAGACCACCTGTCATATGTCACCATATTTGCATCAGTCCTTGGACAGTCTTAAAACAGATTAGATTGTGCAAATCTAATGATTTTCAAATTATGCATACATGTATCTGAAAAACTCTATCTCTCAACTTATTTTGGTATCATTTGTTCATTTTATGTCAATTGCATTATAATAACATCAGAATTGACAATGAATAAAATGAATTTTTACAAAGAGGCCAATCATTATCAAACAAAACAATAGTAATGTTAATTTAAAGTGGCAGCCACTATATGAATGAAAGATTGTCAAGTGTGACATACAGCATATGCATACAAACAAAATGGCTCATTGAAAGTTTTGATCATTTCCAGTGGGTTCCCTGGAGAAGCATGGCAGTGTTATTGCTCACTTACTTTCTCAGGTACGGATTGGCATGGATCTGACTAAAGTCGTCTTACCTACATTTATTTTGGAGCGAAGATCTCTACTTGAGATGTATGCTGATTTTTTCGCTCACCCAGACTTGTTTGTCAAGTAAGTAGCCTGGTCAGTTTTCTTCACCATTCCCATTTCCTTTCACTTTGCCTAATTTTTTCAGTCTACAATATCAAGATGTCTGTTTGTTAGCTTTGTATGTAGAGTTTTAGGTCTATGTTAAACCTTAGTATTTTGAGATATGGAGGAAGGAAATGGGTATCAAAACTTTACTCCTAGAAGACTGATATTGTTAGTACACCCAGTCTTAATTTCTGTTGATTTTAGATCATTTTATAATGCAGTTCCATGTTACACTGTAACTTTATGCTTAACACTACCATCAAGTCTATATATAAAGTATAATTTTGCTTTAATATTTGTCTTGACTGGCATTTTTGAATGATTTATGATTTGAGTCATAGATTTATTAATGACTTGCATGTTACTACTCTTAATCTGCTTAAACTACGTTAATCTTAAATATAATTCATATATTTAACAAACAAGTTGATACAATTGATTACTAAGAGAGATTTTTATATTCCTTACTTTGGGAAACATTTTTACTACTCAGAAATAATGAGGAGTTATGTTGAAGCTTTGAACTTCCAAAACACAATGTTAACTGTACAATTAAAATAATAACGGTAAGCTCTTATCTGACCAAAATGCATTTGTGAGTTTTGACACCTGCCTTTAGTTTCCAGTATAATTGTTAGTATTTAGAGTCCAAATGAGTGATATGACAATATACAATTTAATATATTAAATTTTATATATATAAATATTATATACAATGTAATTTTTTTCCAGGATCGTTGACATGAAGACGCCACAGGACAGGATGGTACAGTTAGTCAGGTGGTACCTCTCAGCCTTCCATGCCGCCAGGAACAGTGATATAGCAAAGAAAGCATACAATCCCATACTCGGGGAGACATTCTTATGTCACTGGAGCATTCCAGAGATGGCTGAGACTACGGTCAGTGAGGTTCAATATAGCTATTGCATTACATAATTTAGCTATTACATCACAGGGTTCACACCAGGGTTTCAAATTTTTCAGCCAAAAAATTAGACAAATTATAATTGTTTGAGCCAAATGAATTTTTATGGAGCAAAACAATGATTAATCTGAAGGAGTCAGGGAAGAGATCAGATTTTACCTGTATATATATTGCCTCAGGGATGTTTTTCCTCTGACTGTCACAAAATAATCTGTAAAATCATTTTAGCAAAAAAAATAATTAGCCAAATTTAATATTTTTTAACCAGTCTCTAAATTTGTTAGCATTTTGCTAAAATTTCAATATGTAGTGTGAACCCTGCATTACATGACAATAGATAACTGATTTGGAATGATTTGCTTTCTTCTTTATAATTTCACTTCTGTTTTGTATTTTTTCGACAAGCAGTTAGCTTGCTACAACAAGTGAGGGAGCAAAGTCTCATGCATGTAAAACAATGTTTCTGCATAATTTAGACATTTATCTTGCCAAAGATATCTTATATTGGCATGTCTCTTTCTCTATACTGTAAATCTACAAATTTTTGCAATACATGTACTTAATATTGGCAAATCAGTGGTGCCACACTCATTCTCAGGGGAATTTTTCGGCAAATTAGGGGGTAAAGGAAAGATACATATGCCGTATTGTGCGATGTGAAAATGCTTGCAAAATAAACTGGATTCACAGGATATTAATGTATGATGTGTTCTTGATTTACAGGAACACGCTGAAGATGGCCCTTGTAGCTGGGCAACAAAAAATAATTTAGCCTTCATTGCTGAGCAGGTGTCACATCATCCACCTAGTAAGTGCACATGTACTTAAATAAGGGCGGCATTCAGATAATAAAATTTCTCTTTTATAGATCTTAGACGGAAAGTGTTTCACAAAATGAATGCTACTGTTAGATATGAAGATTTTGTCAAATCATTCAATTGATAAAATCAAAATATTTATTGTATTGAAAGACAACTGTTATGATTCTTACAAGGTTATGATGATTTCATATTAACACACCAGAATGTTCATTTACAGCCAGGATCATTGACTATTTCAGTATCTGCCTTTTATGCTGAGCACTTCAATAAGAGAATATCATTGGATGGATACATCTGGACAAAGTCCAAGTTTTTAGGTTTGTCCATCGGAGTTCACATGATCGGTCAAGCTGTTGTGTCGGTCATAGATCATGATGAAGAGTACATTCTCACATTTCCAAATGGTTATGGAAGGTAAGTAGTAGATGTGTAATTAACCAGTGGTTATAGGTAAATTGTTCCTTATTCATATCAGATGAATTATGGACTGTTTAGTGTGTCATGTCTCTGTGAATTTTGGGAATTTATTACATAGCTGTAATATAGATGGGCTGGAGTGATAAGATGTTTCAAATTCATAAGGATCTTTCTACTCATTCTGCATGTTCTTTGCAGTCTCTCAGAATGGCCGTGACTTCTTGTAAATGGGATGCTACTGGGAGAATGCATTTTGTCTAAATAAAAGCTTTCTTTTGAAAAAGCATGTACGTCTGATGCTGAAGAACTATTTTTCCATAGTCTCTAGAATCTTAAAGAGTTGAGTGAATAAAATACGAGGTAAAACTTTCATATTTGTGTTATTTTGATTACATTTAATCTCAATGTACCTTTATGATAGGTCCATATTAACAGTGCCTTGGGTAGAGCTTGGTGGTAAAGTGAACGTTAACTGTGCTAAAACCGGATATAGTGCTACTATTACATTCCACACAAAGGTATGTATATCACATGTTCAGATGGGTGTTATGTAAATGCATGAGAGCAATGATAAGTTTTTTATTCTGAAAATTGTATATGGAGTTCTCACTGTATTCCGGTGAAGGGCTATAAATTTGGCCTGTGCTGGGCACTTATTGCCGTTGAGCAGGAAAGGATCTAAAATGTGCTGACACCTACTCTGACATGGGACCTTGGTTTTCACTGTCTCATCTAAAGGACAGGAATAGCCAGTCAGAGCTTGATGTGGATTCGAACCCACAACCTCTTTTAAAAGGAAGAAGAAATGTACGATCTTTAGTAAAAGTATTTCTGTGTGTATGTAGGGTAGGGAAGAGGAATAGAGATGGTTAACAAGTGAATAGGCTGTGTCATTTTACACACAAATTACTGATACCCTTGGTATTCGAACATTGCTACACTGATTCAGTTCAGTTGCAGTGGAACCCATAGATACAGGCATATTACCTTTGTAAAAAGTCTAAACAGTTAGTTTTAGCATACATGATTATTAACTCTGTGGCTTCTATGTTAAATCTTTCAAGGCAGTTGGTCTTTTGCAACAGCAAACTCATAAGATAGCTTTTTTTGTAAACAATAGTACTTGAGGGTCATATTGATTGAAGGTGGTGAAATCTTTAATCAAGGTCATTAAGGAGAAAGTTAAACCAAATAGACTGACTAAAAAATAAAGCATAGTATCCTACTGACATGGAGATAGGCATTTATAGTTTAAAAAAATCACAACATGACACCGGTGAAAGTAAATGATATCAAGTAAGGATGTTTTTTATGGAAATATCAGTTCAAGTTGTTTTACAATAGTGATACACACTTTATTTCTACTTCCAGCCATTTTACGGTGGTAAGAAGCATCGTATTACCAGTGAAGTATTTGCGCCAAACGACAAGAAACCCATCGTCAGCATAAATGGAGAGTGGAATGGTGTTATGTATGCTCAATATGCCTCAGGGGTATGTACCATTTATATTAGCAGAGTGAAATTATGAAAAAGATATATTACTGCATACTGAAATTACTCATCACCATACCGTATTTCCAAAGTCAGAAACAAATTTGGACCTGGTTATATCTATAAAACTGACAAACCAGATGGCAGGTTGTGTATCTCCTGAACCTGCTAAATATATGGACTGTGTTGTATCTCAAAAGCTGGCAAATTTTATCGCATCATGTGTATGCTTCAGAATTGAGAAAAAAACATGTGGTCTCATGTTTAACTGCAAAAACAGGAAACCACAGATTACCAAGCTGTTTCTGCAGAACTTAAAAACACATTTCTTCGTGTTATACTTCCCACTTCTTGCCAGCGCAGCTTCAACTCTAGCTGGAACCTAAGTTAATTACAGTCGAATCTTGAAAACTTGAACGTCGTTCTCTCAAATTTCTCGATCTCTTGAAGTAAAGCTATGGTCCCGATTTTTTTCCCTAATAGATTAAGCAAATGTAGCCTCGATCTTTCAAACGTCGATGGCTGAATTTTCGATTTCTCGAATAAATCTCACAATCCAAAGCTTAAAATGCCCGTGAAATATCATCTCTATCTTTTGACGTGCAATTTTTCGGCAGACATTGTAATAACCACATGTTTATTTAGTAATCAAATATGACAACAATGTTAAATTACTACAGGATTTTTACCAAAATGATGAGTGATTGGAACAATGTCCGGTTAAGAGAGTGAATTAAAGGGTTTTGGGTGGCGGAATAGTGTTTAGCTCAAGAGTAATGATATTTTTGAAAACTCAGTCTCGAAAACTATAAGTTTATCAGCGGTCAGCATTTTGAGTTTTCGACATTCAACTGTATGTGAAAAAGTTTACCAATTTACTTGAAGAAGACCAGTAGTCTCTTCCCAGGGTATGTTTGTAACTGGGTTCTCTCTTTCACCAATAATAACTGGCTATCACCATGTGACTGAAAGATTGACAAAGATTGTTGAATGTTTGGTACAAATCAAAATAAAAGAGAGAAACAAAAAATCATGTTGAACCTCCAAAACTAGAAATTATACAGCATTATGCAGTATTTGCAATAGCAAAATCCAGAAGGCATCATATTTGACTTTGATGTACTTTTACTTAAATTGAAGATGAATGAAACATTTGTGGATACAAAGAGAATGGCAGTGGTGAAGAAAAAGGTATCACCAAGAGAAAAGCAAGCAGAATTTGAATCAAGAAGGTATACATCATTTTGTTATGGCACTACACAGTGAAAACATGACAATCCTATGGGAAAACACATTCAAGTTGTTGTTTTAGTGTTGTATGAAGATATCATTGAATGTTGTTAAAGGGCTTACTGTATAGCAATATAAATGTCAATAAAGTTGTGCTCTTCACAGTAACCTCCAGTCACTAGGGTCATAGTGTTTCACAATTTGATTAACATTCAATTTTCATTGGTATGGTATTGTTGTGTAACGTCCCACTCAAGAATATTTCTCTCATATGGAGACGTCACTGTGTGCCAGTGAAGGGCTACAAATTTTGCCTATGCTCGGCACTGCTGGCCGTAGAGCAGGGAGGGTTCTTTAACATGCCAACTCCTACTGTGACACGGGACCTCGGTTTTTACCAGAGCTACGCAACTGGAAACCTGATCTTTCGATTCACAATCAAACATGCTAACCACTCGGCCACAGAGGCCCCTCAATTTTCATTGCAAGCCTCACGAAGATCAAATGAAGTCCTTTTGATAGTCCTTTTCAGAGCATCCTGCATCTATCATGTACCTGCATTGATGACTTCAAATTTTGAAAGTAGAAATTTTATTGGTCATTCACAGAGGTCATGGGACTTGCCCTCTCAATGGGTTTTTATTACACCTACATGTGACTAGGCATAAAAGATCAAATTTTAATAAAAATTTTCACAAACTGCTAATTATGAAATATCTTATGCACCTTATAACATTTCACAAGGTATGTGTATTTCCATGTGATTGGATCATTGTAACTGACACATTTAAGTTTGATGTAGTTTCATTGTACACACCCTGATTGTTTTGCAGATTGTGGCAGGATGTTACATATAACCTGAAATATCAGCACATAGAAGAGGCCACTAAGTTTAAACAGAATCTGGAACAAAGACAGAGAGATGAGGCAAAGGAGCGGAAGGAGAACGGCACTAAATGGGATACCAAGGCAAGTATCAAAAAGGCAAAATGGGAATGTATTTGATCATCTCTGATCTGGCCGATGAATGTTTTGTCATTCTGTGTTGTTCAATATCAACTGTCATACAGTGGAGTTGGTCTATAACGAAGTCAAAAGGGATTGACTTTTCACTTTGTTACAGGCATCCTTCGTTTTAAAGCATCAGAATTTACTACATAAATAGATAAATAGTAATTCTTTTGGGGGATTTTATTCCTCTTCATTATAGCACTGAATTCGCTTTAAGCCAATTTGTTATAGACCGACTCTACTGTATATTATGTCTGGTAACTGTGTGTAAAGATTTTAATGCAAATGTTAGGGTATGATATTTTTTGCTCCGTCCTTCTGTTTGTCTTGAAAACTGTATTTACTTGTTTGCATAATTTTAGACCCAATGTACAGAATGGTGTACATTGTAATTAATTTGATAAAGACTTGTTTTCTCTCCATGCTAGTAATCTACAAGAGAGAAATCACAGGTTGATACCATACATTTAACAGAAGCATTGTGATGTCACTCAAAGTGTAAGGCAGGAGAATCTCACACGGCTGTCTCACACTAGTAAACTTGATCCTAAATTATTAATTATACAAGAAATAGAGATTACACAACAAGCTGGGATTGACTATCATACAAATCCAAATAGAGTTAGTTTATTTTCAAAGGTTCAAAGCTTGAGCTTTAGAGAGCGTTTTGAGACTATACGAAAATGAACTAATGAGAGTTAGGTAAACATGATAATCAATCCCAATGAGTTTTATTATTTGTTTCTACCTTAACACAAGATTTATTTAAAATTGAAGTATTGAAAACGCCAAGAGAATGATTTATCTCGGTTCCCACCATAATGTTGGTCCTGTCATTGTATTGTGATGTTAAATATAATGACAACGTGTTAATCAATGGTTTATCAATACATTTCATCAGCTGCAGCCGCGATTATACAGCCATTTTAGAATGGTTAAACTATATGTGTAATGGTTGAAAATAATATCTGCTATTTTACTTCAGTTCTTCCATGAAGTCGGTGAGCATTGGGTGTACGACAGGCCGTTACAGAAAAGACTTGGAATAACATCCTCCACACCTACTCCTGTATCATAGCCATCAAAGAGGAGCAACTAATCAACATTCAAATAATATCGTATCTTCCTAAAAGTTTCATCAAGTCAATATTTCGTGGTTTTTGGAATTATGATGCAGACTTTTAATTGGTTGCTTTGCATCTAAAGAATTTAGCAGTATTTTGTTTGGTGTCTGGTCATTTCAACACATTTTTATTGTGTTCATACATGTTCAGAAATTGCCAAAGTGTGGTTGTTTTTTTTTTCTCAATATATTTAGATATTATTTCTTGAATACTTACCAGTCCAAGTTCATGTAGGTGAGGTCCATTGAAACTTTTTTCTGAAAGCAATACAATTTTTTTTCTGCCAGCACAATTTAAAAATTTGATTCAATACACCACACATACACTATTCATTTTTTGCCCCACACTTCCTCTATTTTTTTTTCATTTAAGTCAAATTTCCTTTATTCCATTATTTTATTCTCTGTTTAGGTTCATTGGAATTTTTTTCATAAAGTAGAGGGATAGAATTTTCTAATATAAACATGAATCAAGACTAAGATGTGTCAAAGTCGACCTTCCTTGCAGTGAATGTTATAAGATAAAATACTGGTATCAGGACTGCAAACTATTGTGAAAAATATTTGTGCTGATATATATACATGTAATCAGTAAGTTTGGCTTTTAGATACATATATATTTATATATTCAGAGGAATCTGAATGGTTCTTTCATCCTATCCACAGAGAATCTCGAGTCTAAGACTTGGACTTTAGTGCAGTATTTGTACTGAAAACATACCATGGTAAATTTTGTTCTTAGACATTAAGTTTCTTTGTGTATATGATGCCAATTTACTGTCCAATGTAGGGTTTTTGTGTACGTACATGTACATGTCTGGTTATAAACTTAAACATGCTGAGAGCAAAAGGTCGTCTGAGGCTATTTTTACATACAAATTGTACGAATGAAATCACTTGTAAGTTGTAAGTGCATGAAATATTTGTTTGATATTTGGCAAATGTCTTTTCATCAGTAACTTTAGTTACGTTTAGATTGAGATTATTTTTACAAATCCAATATGGCCTTTTCTTATGAAGATGATGTGGTAAGGATTTTTTTTGTTTTTTTTTGAAAAAATTATCAAAGTATGGGAAACAAAAAGATGTTTGGTTGGGATTACAAGTGATTTAATCATGGAAGCTTTGTGTAAAAAACCTCCGATTTATTTTTTTATAATTATGTGAGCTGGAGGAAGTCAAATAGATCCTGGATGTAGTCTGATATATCCTGTATGTTCAGGTACAATGTATCAGTAGAGTAGTTGGGAGGCATTGTTGAGTCCGAGATTTTTTTTCTGAGTTTCATGTACAATCACCATAAGGTACTTAAATGAATGATAGGCCCCACTGTTTTATAGTGGTATGTCATACTTATGATCTTAAAATATCTACTACCATTAGTAATATGTCATACCTATCATTTATCTTATACCATACTAGGTCCAGTTTTTCACCAGCTGGTAACAATTAATTTAAATGTAACCAACGTTTGAAATGAAGATAAAGTTCAAATTTTGTTAAACAATTTAATTTAGGCTACATTGAGCCTTTGGTTGAAAAAAACATGTTTAATTTAAGGAATTTTACCAAGCTTTGAGGCTTGTTTACTATATTTCAGTAAGGCTCAGTTATATTTAAACCTTGCTTAAATTAAACCATCGGTTGAACAACTGGGCCCTGATCATTAGTCTCTTTGCCACACTGGCCATTAGTCTCACTCCACATTATACATTAGTCGTGTGGTGTAGATTGCTGTATTAGTTGTAGGTATATCAATGTATACTGACCTACTGCAGACACCACCCTATCATCATCTTATACTCTAGGAATTATGTATATGTCTATAAACAATCAATATCATCTATTGCAATACACAATTTTGACCAATAAGAGACCATCTTAATTGCAATGATTAATAATGTAAAACTGTTTTTGTGGCATTAATCTCATTTCCAATGAGCTTTCTTATCTCCCTTTGATCATCACCTGCAAACTTAACTTCCAGGGGCTAAGATGCACATCAGCTGACAGGCTTGGATGTAGCTTAAGCCACCATGTCTGCTTGTATGCTCAAACATGCACATAGATTTAGAAAGAAACCTTTTTCAGTATAAATGATAATCTTATAAAGAAAATGGGACATAGGTGCACTCAAATTCCATTATTTTGCTTGATTTTGTGAGAAATTTCTGGAAAAGCCCTCAAACCCCCTCCCACACATACCCCATTTTGGTGCTTTGTGCCTCGGGTAAAGCCTTGTGCTTTAAAGCATGCACATCAAAGCTAGGCTAGCAAGGTGCTTGGCAGTTCTATTATGACGTCATGATAAAACGCTGTTTAACCCCAAAGGTGGTTTAATCCTAGTGGGCATGTCACAAACAAAAGTGGTTTCAATCCTAGTGGGCATATCACAAAACAGGAGAGATAACTCTGTTTAAAGGAAAAGAGAATAACAAGGTTGTATAACTTAATGAGTGTCAGAAGTTAGCTTCCATAAGGCTAAACCCAAAGGTGGTTTAATCCTAGTGGGCATGTCTCAAACAAAAGTGGTTTCAATCCTAGTGGGCATATCACAAAACAGGAGAGATAACTCTGTTTAAAGGAAAAGAGAATAACAAGGTTGTATAACTTAATGAGTGTCAGAAGTTGGCTTCCATAAGGCTAAACTGTATAAATGTGTTTGAAATGTATATAGGTGAAGCTTGTTTTGAATATTTGTTGATGATTTTGCTTTTTTATGTTTTAAGAAGTTTGTAAAGATTAAAAGTTGATTTTATAACAGCTTATCAGATTTTTGACAAGTTCTGCCCAAGAAAACAAATCTATGTTCTCATATTGTTTGGCTACTAGCATAATGTTTATTGTATCAAATCTGTTTGCATTACTTCCTATTAGCAACTTTTTCATACTTGACTGTTAATTTGTTCATTGTTGAATTAATAAACTTGTACTCAACCTTTGTACATGTACCACAGAAAATAGAGGTGCCATGTCTGCCAAAAATGTGTCACCAGTGAAGACTAAATATATGGTTCCATCTCATAATTCCTTCAAGGTGTACCTACAACTGACATTATTGCACTAAATCAAGTGCTGGGCTTTTTATGAGCTAGAATTTACCAATTATTTCATTAAGAGAAAAGTTGCCAAAACAATGGTCAGCATAATATGTATTCTATATTATTTTTTCTTTGCACACTGCTGTGTGATTTCCTAATCTGTAGGTAGGACCTATCAGTTGTCAACATGGTGATGTCATGCCTTTTTGGTGTAGATCAATTATTTGCTTATTTAAGATTGCCATAATAAGACCAACCATGTGTAGAGCACTAAAATTAAGTACACTAATATAGGAGTATCACTTTTGCTGTATCCCAAAGATGTTCAGAACTACAGTTGAGAGCCCCTGTGATTCTGTGGTAGAGGGCTCATCTACAGACCAAGAGGTGATGGGTTTGAAGCTCAGTAGAGGCAGCTGGCTTTTACCATCCTTTGGATGAGACAGTCAAAATGAAAGTCCTGTGTCACAAGAATTTTGGGCACATTATAGATCCCCACTACTTTGTCGAATGCCAAAACATGAAGCCTTTCACTAGCATTTGGTGATGTCTCCATATGAGAGAAAGATTCAGGAAAGGGACTTTAAACAACAAAACTACATCTATTTGATTCCTTTGCATTACCTTCAGTCTTGTTATTAACTCAAGGTTGGAACATCCGTGGCTGAAGGGTTAGAGCATTTTTGTATTAAACAGTGTAGTCTGATCTCCTATCAGCATGGGTTCTAGCCTCACCAAAACCTAAATTAACCATTTGAGAAAGTTTGCCAGTTTACTTTCTGAAAGCACGGTCTCTTCTGGGGTACTTTTATAGCCAGATTCTCTCCTCCAGCAATAATAACTGGCAGCCTTCATGTGACTGAGAGTTTATCGAGTATGTTGCTAACAAAACAAATACATGTAAAGCAAAACATTAAGTCAAGGTTATTTTGCTTCATTTACATTTAGCAGCTGTCATACTATACACTGATCATTTTTTTGCCCAGTGGTAATTTTGCGCTAATTCGCTTGCAAACAGTTTCGATCAATTTTAAATCTACCCAGTCTCTTCATAATTCTATTCAATAAATTTACCATTTTAAATTCACCCACTTTTGAAATCACCCAATGACAATGAGGTGAAAATAAAATCGGGGCGAAAATTTCCGTGTATACAGTATTGATTTTAACAATCAAAAAGCAAAACTTGGCCATTCTTTATTTGGATTATTGCTTATCAAATGTGACAAGCCACATGTGCCTCTCCTTTTCTCATTTTCCTTTGATTAAGATGTTATACCAGAGTTGTGTGATAGTATTGATTGTTTAGTAGTTTTTCTTGATTATTCACTCAACATTATATTTGATACAAAGCTACTGTTGCAATATTAAACTTGTTACATCCGATGCATAGAGTACGTATTACGGTACTGTGATAAATTTCTTTCATGAATATTCCTTTGTTTGACTTTTTATTTCATCTGTTGGGACCAATGTCATCACTGTTTAGAGAAGAATAATATAATCCATCTCTTTTTGCCTGGTGATGATTGAGAAATCAATCACTCTGAGTGTCCAGTTAACATAGTCCATGCCGAGGCTTGCTGAATCACTACACAACCGAAAAGTAACAACCTATATGTAGTTAGTATTCCATTTGAAACAATAGAGTTCAATGAATATTATTTCAAACACATAAATAAATGAATATAGGGCTACTTCAAAACAAGGTTAACCAAACTATATTTCACAGTAAACCGTAGTCTAGACTAAATTGTCTAGTATAAACTCCACAAAGTAAAAATTTCAGTAGGCATGTCCTGTGCCACTGTAGACATAACCAGTTACAAAATGTGTTCAATATCATAGAAGGCATATCCAGTGATATAGTAGGCATGTCCAGTGACATAGTAGGCATGTCCAGTGTCAAAGTAGGCATGTCCAGTTACATAGTAGGTGTGTTCAGTGTCAAAGTAGGCATGTCCTGTGCCACTGTAGACATAACCAGTTACAAAACTCTGTTTAGTATCATAGTAGGCATGTCCAGTGTCAAAGTTGGCATGTCTAGTGTCAATGTAGGCATAACCAGTTACATAGGAGTGTTCAACGTCATAGTAGACATTTCAATGTCATAGAAGGTGTTTCTAGTGCCATAGTAGTTGTGCCAAATGTTATACATGTAGACATGTTCAGTGTCATAGGTGTGTACAATGTCAAAGTAGGCATACTGAGTTGCATAGTAGGCATGCCTAATTGTGTCTTAGTAGGTGTGTCTAATGTCATAGAAGGCATAAGCAGTCACATGGTATGTACCCAGTGTCATAGTAGGTATGCCCAATATTGAAGGCATGTCCAGTGTTAAAGTATGTGAATGCAATGTCATAGTAGGCATATCCAGTTACTTAGTACGGTGTGTTCAGTGTCAAAGTAGGCATGTCCTATGCCACTGCAGACATAACCAGTTACAAAATGTGTTCAGTATCATAGTAGACATATCCAGTGACATAGTAGGCATATCCAGTGACATAGTAGGCATGTCCAGTGACATAGTAGGCATGTCTAGTGTCAATGTAGGCATAACTAGTTACATAGGAGTGTTCAATGTCATAGTAGACATTTCAATGGCACGGTAGGTGTTTCTAGTGCCATAGTAAGTGTGCCAAATGCTATAGGCATGTTCAGTGTCATAGGTGTGTACAATGTCATAGTGGGCATACTGAGTTGCATAGTAGGCATGCCTAATTGTGCCATAGTAGTTGTGTTCAGTGTCATAGTAGGCATAACCAGTTCATAGTAGGTTTCCAGTGATATTATATCACAATTGGTGTCAGCACGCTAAACAACTCTCACTGGTCATTGTTTATGTGCTGAGCACAGGCCAAATTTATAGCAATTTTCTTGCATTGGTGACGTCTCCATATAAGTGAAAGATTTTGAGTGAGACATTCAATAACAACAAAACACTAATACACATTGATAAGAAGAAAAAAATGAAACCAAGTGTTTAATTATATAGTTTTAATGCTTAAAATGTATTATATACATTTTACAAAAGCTTTATAACAAATATCAATACAGCTGTAGAACTTTAGCGATTACAAACTGTAGCATATGAAAAATTTTGATCCTCCACCTAAAAATGGATGCTTAAACCAGAATATTCTGACTACATATGACAAAAATGTTTGACTTAGATTGAAAACATTTAGATCCCCCCTTTCCCCCCAAAAATTCTTTCCCTACTAAACAGACTAATTTGAAAGATAGAGTTCTTGAACAATATAACTAAATTATGCCAGTGTAAAATTCTATGCTGACCTGATGGGTTTTTACACAATAAAAGCTATCAGTACAAGTGGTAAGTAAGATCACTTTTGACAGAACTATGAAAAAAACTACATTTTTGTACATAAAAATTGCTTTTTCTTAAAATCTGAAATATCATAAAGATTTCCTCAAAGCGTTTAACAAAATTTTGTTGTTTCTAAAATTGGCAATATTCATAGGCTTTTGTAAGTACTATGTAAATGTGAAACACATTTGTAATCTTCATTGAAAAAAAAGAAGAAAAATGATCATGAAATTAGAAGATATAAGTAAATTGTATTAGTAATATACTACGGGTAGTCGGCAAAACAGGATTTTAATTTGTGAATTCTACGTAAAATCAAATTTCAAAATGTCAATTTGTTTTAAAAATAGACTAGTGTTATTTTTTACCTAAGAATACACCCTATCTAATATACATAATATTTAATAAAGAGGTTAACAGCTAGGCAGGGGTTTCTATATTGATGGGATTGTCATCACAATAGACTCTATATTTAGAATATTTCTGTTGTGTAATCTAACAAAAATGTTCATATGAATGTTCTCTATCAAAAAAAAAAAAATAATAATGCAAATTCGTATAAACCACATTTACTACTGTAGTTAAAAGATGGTTCAGAGATTACCATTCAGTGCATCTGATGCAAAAAAAAAAACTTGTTAATATCAAAATAGATCTATCTGTAAGAATTATCAAAGGAAACGAAAGAGTGCACCTTTTTTAAAGCAATACTGGCCATATAGTCCTATGATTTGCACATACACAAGGTTTGTTTTTACTACAAGAACTACAACTAGTATGGACTTTTACATTGATTTTAAGTGAATTACCTCCGTTTCAAATAAGCTACAGTGAAATCTGTCTTGACAGACCACACCTTCTGTCATCTAAATGTAATCATTCATAGCAGGTGGTCTCTGATTCAAAGATTCAATGTTACTAGATTTTAAATCTTGTTTGTTCATACAAGTGTTTTCTAAGATGGGTGGTCTCTCATGGAAGTGGTCTGTCATGGCAGGTATCACTATATTAACAACATAATGAATATCGTAACAATTATGAACACTTTCCAGAGTAGTATTAGGAAAATTCTCACAATTGTGTAATGTCTTGCAATAGCCTGGTTGAAATTCTAAAGACTGAATAATGCATTTACTTGCACAATGGTATCTGGTTGTATTCAACTGGAGGGGGTTAACAAATATACTTTGCTTTCATCTATCTTGTTACTAAAACATTTTTTTTTCTGTTCAAACATACAACAAAATAACATTTTTTAAATAAAGTCGAGGAATGTCAAAGAATTAGTCAAATTCTGAATTACTAATACCTGTTACCCCTACGAGAGTAAAATGGGCTGTGCCATTTTTGTTACGATTTAGTCCTTCATAATACAAAGCTGGGAAGAGGATGATCACAAATTACATGTACATGTAATTGTATATGGAATGAATGATTAACGCAAAAATTACAGTGAAACATGTAGAACATGTAAGCTATAAGGTAATCAAAGTAAAAGAATTTTAACTGGTACACAAAGACAAATATACTAATTGCAAAAAATCATGCAAAGCACCGAATAAGACTAATCTAAGGTTATGAAGAATATCTAATCATAGTAAAACGATATACAATAACTGGAAAAATAAAAGAGGACACAACCAATACATCGGAACTTTGAAAACTGCATGAAAATAATATGCGGAATGATAAATATACAAATTAAATGCGACAAATTATGAAAAGCACATTATTACAAAATAGTCATAAATTTGACAAAAAATTCAAATATATAATTATAAAGAATTATCGTGGACAGTTTTTAAGAAGTTAATTGAATTTCATGGTCGCTGAGTGACCAAAGACATGAAAATGGTAAGAGACAAAAGCCTTAAGTTCAGACTGGGTGCCATCATCAAAGATGAAGTGAACCCAAGTTGTAGTTAATTTGTGTTATCTACTATACTTACTTACACACCTAAAAGTATCATATCAAATCTATAAGGAATTCTCATGATGAAACAAATATAATTTTTCACAGTAAAAAAAAATCATAATAATAATGATATAAGAAAAATGAAAAAATAGAAAAACAGAAAAATGCAAAGTTAAGTGTATATAGCATTTTGCTAATCTTAGCAAATCTTTTATTTAAATGATCACAACTACTGTTGAACTGATGAATCATTCATGAAATCTTTTCTTGGTTTTGAGATTTTAGTCCTACATGTGTCGGTGGCGATGATCCCCGAATCAGAATCATTATCAAGAATACACAATTAAGTACAAAATAACAAATTGCAACCCCCCCCCCCCCAAAAAAAAACAAAAATAAAAAACAAAAACAAACAAAATAACCATAAAAATCAATTTGGTAGATCAATTTCACCTTTAGATAGTAGCAAAAAATCTGTCATCAATGAATCAAAATGACTTTCATGCTTACTCAAATCAAATACTTTTCAATTAGGCCACTAACCATAAATGTGGGGATAACAATTCTGATATGAAGGGAAAAATAAGCAAATTTAGAATTTTCAAATTTAACGAACAACTACAAATATTTACCTGCCCCTATTGCACATAAACATGCTTGATATGGTAGTATTCTGCAGACTGAATTAACAACTGAAAATATTCATAACAACCTAAGCAATCAATGTCATGGTCAACAAAAATTATCAATATGAATTCACATTATTATCTTACACATACATGTCATAAAACAATTTCTCTTTAATTAGATCTACATGTCCAGCTATGTATGAATTTTCTGTTTTTATGACAACTGGCAAATAATTCTAATGATAATTTACCTATACTTTAAAAAGGCTAGCTCAAAATATGGAAAAATCTGATCAACAGACCTGAAATATTTATATTTGTCTATAATGAGCCAAAAGTCATGTAACATTATGCAATCTGAAGCTTAATACTGTATGGAATAATTCACCAATACCCTAGATACATCTTACAGTCTCTGGGGTCCTTTTCACAAAAAATCTAATGATTAAAATCATTTGTAATCATAAATGGTCAATTTTTCAATTCATCATATTCTGTTTGTTTTACAATGAAACTGATCGTATTGGAATGAAACCTCATTTGCATGAATAATTAGTGAATAAAGGTTATAAGTAGTCAAATAATCAATATAAAAATTTCAGGTCCTTATGATTTAAAAGTGATTTTATAGTAAGATTCTTTGTGAAAAAGGCCGTTGAATGACTAACGACATAAAATCTGGTCTGATCATGTTTATACTTTACAGATTTTTTTGCACTATCTAACAATGTAACAGATTATAAATGCACTCAAATTACTACACTAACTCGCCAATATTTACTGCACAATTTCAAGAATAAAACAATGTTTATAAAAAGAATCAGGTGGTCATCCCCTCGATATGAGACATACTCCATTACTCTATACCTAGACATCTTCACTGCAGTTTGAATTTGGCCATTTTCCCCTTAAATGCAAAATAATCAAGCTACATACATGTAATTGAAACATTGACCTATATGAAACTACAGTGATTAAGGACAAATTAAAGCTAGGCTGATTATACTGTCTGTCATAAATTGGTGAAGATAAAGTGGAGTGAACAATTTCTAGGTACATGTTTACAGAATCTTAACTCTCATCACACCACAGATGGTAATAGACTGGTCAATGGCAATAGAAAATAGCACACCATTTTTATACTTGGGGTTGAAAGGGTTAACAATGAAACCTCCATAAATATCAAACACACTTCAGATACAACCTTCAATGTAATAAAAAATTGACTCTAATAAGCACAAAAAAAGAATTACACAACCTTCTGTTTGATATTTTTAGTAAAATCATTCAATATCTCTTTTGAAAAATATCATAAATATCTCTATTTTCATTATGATATGCTTCAGTCTGGTAAGTTATATCCAAAGCCAAAGATATTGTGCAAGATCCCAACAAAATTCAACATGTTATTCAGTTATGAAATACCAAAAATACTCTCGATGTTATTGCAGTGTGAGAAACCAACAATTTTCTACATGTTGTTCAATAGTGAAAATAAAAACCCAAAAATTTTCAGAAGGCTACTCAGATGTGAAATCTAATAACTGTCAATAAGTTACTCAGTTGTGAAAAAACAACAATTTTCTACACATTATTCAGATGTGAAAATGGCAATTAACCTTTCACAAGCAAAGACAAACGCATACACAACTTATACAGATGGATACTTCAACTTGTACATAAAAAACCAAGTCGTGGAAAATAACAAATGTACAGTACAACCCATGGAATGTAGATATGTACAAATATGTAAACTCACAACAGTAAGTAAGCTAGACTCTGAAGCAAAATACAACAATCGTGGAAGTAAGATAGACTTTGAAGCAAAACTGAAAGTAGACTCCTAATAAGCATTATCATCAAAACAGTAACAAATATCACCATGTACCAATTCTGATGCTGAAGATTTGTACCAATATACATATTACTTCTACAGAAAAAGAACATAAGTATTCACCAAAGAAATTTATCAATTTAAATACCAAAATGTGGATTTAATGTTCAGAAATGTGGGTCTCTGTACTTTCAGAAATGGATCTATATGCACTGTAGATATTGATATTCTCTCTGCAATACAGACACAGTTAATATATATGTACACAACAGAGGCAGACCAGACACTTGTATTTTATAGAGGTTATCTGATAATCAAGACATATTAAATAGTGAAATTACATTGTATAAATGTACGTGACCTGATTTTGATTTAAAGCATTACTGACTGACGGGTTATAATCACTCATGGACTTCGTGAATGATGTGGAAAATTCAACTTCTGAGTTAAAGCTTTTAATCATACAAGCAAAATGTCTGATCTAGAACATCAAATCATCACCTACAGTTCTGAACTATGAGTTTCATGGCCTCACAGACATGGCATTTCTTAATTATGGAGATTCCTCGCCAACAGGCCATTTCTGAATTAGGGCATTACTAACCAGTTAAAATGTGTGCCATTATAGCATAAAATTTGACCTGCTACTGTGAATTATGCTTTTCAGATCACCAATGCATGATTTGTTAAATCTTACAGGAACATACTGTGCAATAATGAAATTGACCTGTTTATCGATACAACCATGACTACATGCAACAACAACAATCATGTACAACGCTCTAGAATATTTGTAAACTTATGGCAATAACAACCACAGGGCAACTGTTAAAATAAAGGATACATGAATGAGATTACAACCATGTGAGACCTACAAAAAGCTACTGAAAGGTCCAGGGATAGAGCATAGTGACTGGGACAATAATCCCACACTTAAGCCTGACCATAGAATATTAAAGGTCATTTAACCTTAGTATTTGATGAAAAAAAAGTGTTTGATAATTTTCAAAAAGAAAAAAAGGAGGGAAGCCTGAATAATGACTTAGCCTATCACTTATAACTGTTAAAAATAGACTCTATACATTTTTAGATATATTCCTTTAAAAGAAACATCAGAAAAATATGTTTTGTCCAGTCCTTTGGAAATTTTTAACATTAGTGAATACCATTGATTTAAAAGAGTGAGGCAGAAATTGTTTTAAAGAAGATCATTATCCACACAATAATATCAGAAGAGTTATTGTTCTTTGTTTTAGGACAACAGTCATTAATATACAGAAATGTACAACCATCTACCATCATCCTGTTGTAATATCAATATCAAAGACAAATATGTAAATGAATACAAAAATACATGTTAACATCTAGTATAAACAACAGTACATAGACAAGGCATCTCATGTAAACATTTAGTTCATGCCGGTATCTAAATAGTGTTTATTTTAAATCATTCAAGCTATAAACTCCACATTCAGTTATTACATGAAGTTTAAATAGTCATATGAAAGGTCAAACAAGTTCACTGAAGTAATATGCCTCAGCAGAGTGGATCGCCTATGATTTATACATTAGGACCCATTTGGTAAAAAAAAAACCCCAACTTTTCTCTATCAAGACTGCAACAATTCAAAACAATCTGTACAATATGTATAAATATGTACATAAATGTTCAAATGTATACATATAAACAATTTAACAATATATAATCTCTCATAAAACTCAACATGCCACACCTACACACCGTATATCTAAATTTATTGTCCAGCAAATCTATTTAACACAACACAATTTTCTACAATATACTACCTTGAAACAGATCATATCAAATATTCAAGTTAAGTTTAAAAACACTTTTGTTTTTAGTTTAAACTTGCTTACCAAAATCAGATTTTAGAGATATGTTCATATCTTAGTTACTATGGATCCCATGTCTGTCATCAATCTTACCTCAATAGAATATAGGTACATTTACAAACTATAAATATACCCTGAACAATCATTCAGAGTTGATACAAAATGCATCACCTGACAGTGGCTGATAAACCATGTTGCCTCAGAACTCATATTTATACAATAGTACCAAAAGAAATTAGTTCTGGCATAAATGATGAAATATCCCTAACCTTTGACCTTACCAGCCAGAAAATAAGCAGAGTTCAATCTGAAAACCAGTTGGGACTATAAAAAGTTCATAAGCATTGGATATGATTATTTGCATCCCAGTGAATTTAAAAAAAACTGAGTGACAGTAATGATGAAATGAGAAAGGCAAAAATGAGGGGGGAAATTATGAATGATAGCACTTTATCAAGAGTTAGACTACAAGTAATACTGAGGACGATTTGTCAACTTTTACATCTTTATTTCTAGCTTGATCTAATTGACCTTTTGACCTCTACAGCATATTCAACATAACTGATGTATAATTGACCTATGCAGTTCATGTTTATCACAAGATGTATTTATGGTGTAAATATCTGACTAGCAGTTTAGATCTACATAAAATTTGCATGTGAATTTCTTTCACAATACTTTAATTTTGATTATTACTGCTGTGACTATCAAGTTCGATAAATCAATTACTTCAGTTTTGATAACCATTCCCCTGAATCATTACCTTTAAAATATATGAGGATAAGCGGCACATATTATTGGGTGGATATCATCTCCACACACAAAGTCTGAAGACATGATTATTATGCACAGAGAAAGTTACATACAAAACAGCCCGACTAGCACATATGAAGACAAGGGATGATTTTCTACATAGAGATTCATTTCAGATTCAGTCTCTTTGTATTGAAATTAAAGAGCCAAGCAGATGCAATATAGCCTTTACTCTTTCAACAACATAGACCATAATGGACTAGTCTACAACAAAGGGAAGGAGCATACCATTTTGATACTTGGGGTTGAAAGGTTGAAAATTCTTACGGAATGACAAGTTGCATGAAAATAAGAAAAAGAGATTGTAAACTTACAGTACATAGAGTATTGCAAAATAAATTATGTTGTGGTAGTACAGAAAACTGAATATTGTACAGACAGACAGTAAATTGTAAAATGGAGAAACTGAATGTAGCACATCACAGATACTTCAAACGCAAATGATTTTGATTGACATGAACTGCTTAAAATAGCACCATGAAATCAATTACTAATATGTAATACTGTTCTTGTAATTAATCAAACACAACTCGACAAATGATGCAAAACAGTTGTTACAAGGCTAGGATGGAATTATGAAGCTGTTACCATATAAAGCAAGACACATCATGTCACTATATACTTTAACTAAAACTAGGAAACAAACATTGATTATTATATAAAATATTTGTTAACTGGGTGTGAGGTCAACATTTGTAAGTTCATCAGTGCGTTCAACATAACATATGCTGACTGAAAATTCTGTCTGTATATGTTTTACTATACCTTTACTTTTAATGTTTTATACTCCTCTATAACTGACTTTTATGAAAATTTCTATGCTGTGTCTGATCCAATCATTACTGAAAATACTTAACGGTTGAAGTTGTCAAATAAAAACAGACGTATCGAATAGTAATGAACTGTGTCGTATGCTGTAATGTTTTGCGCACAGACTGACATTTTGATGTTGTCCCATCAATATTTTCTTTTTGTAAGGAACATTTCCAGAACTTTAACCCTTGATTAAGAATGAACAGTAAAGGTATAAAAGTATGATATACTACCAAAGTAATAAAGTGAAAAGCAACTGTACAACCATTAAAGCTCAATAACATCCTCCTAAACCTTTGTGATACAAGTATAGCTATGTTACAAGCCTCGGTTGAAGTGTAAGCCTTGGATATTGTGTATCATGCAGATATGTAATAATATTATGAGATTTTGATTACACCGCATCACACCTCAAAGTGGTATGGTTATGTATAATACTTATTAAATAATTTTCCCATGTAATATCATCACAGCCATATGACAAGCCTTGTTTACATCCTGTAGGTTACATTTATACACAGGTGAGTCACACTTCACCTCTCCTATAAAGTCTGGTTGAAGTTAAATGACATCCTCTGATCACATCATACAATGCTCTGATGTAGAATGAATGCAATCTTTTTATTACATTGATTGCAGAACTCTGTATTTAAACATCAGTTGGGTCAATGTCGGGTTCACTCTGTAAAAAAAAACAACAACATGTGACTGCAATAAAGTGTGCTCCAAAGCCACACGAGTAACTGAAGGTTTACAATCCGCTCAAAAGCCACACGAGTAACTGAAGGTTTACAATCCGCTCCCAAGCACATCAGTAACTGAAAGTTTATAATCCATAGTATTCCAAGTATTCGCCAGCCATCTGATAACAGAAGTTGTACTGCTCCTGAAAATAAATGAGAAATTGGTTTAGTTTTGGTGGTTGACTGGGTTGTTGATTGTATTGTTGTTCAACATCCCTCTCAAGAATCTTTCACTTACACAGAAACATCAATGTATGCCGGTGAAGGACTATAAGTTTGGCCTGTGTTTACAGCCATTGAGCTGGGAGAGTTAACGTGCCAACACCAGCTGTGACTCAGGACCTTAGTTTTTAATGTCTCCTCTGAAGGAGAGACTGACAGACTGCCAACCACAGAAATTAATTTAGTGTTGCTGAATGCAACAAAGGACATAGGATATGTAAAGATGACTATGATCCTGGGCAAGCAAACTTGAGCATGAGTAATTGGCGTTCCTAGGTCATGTCTAACAGTTCTATTGGATTTTAGGTAAGCAGAAAGAACAGATAAGGAAAATGAGATTAAGGCCAACAGATGAAGGGGCTAATTTTCTTCTTTCACTTTTAGTTATTATAAATGACTATGTACTAGATTTTATAGAGGATGAAGTTATTACTTTGGATTACATATAAAGTCTAATCAGAGTGTGGGGAGCAAAGCTTTTTCCAAAATGAATGTGAAACACAAAATTTCTTTTAATCAGTAAGAAAAAAAGATAAACAAATAAAATACAAATTGACTCATCCATTTGTTGCCATGCCTCATAACAATATCTTGAAAATCCTAACTTAGAATTTCATTTTGTGAGAAGAGATCATGAAATATTTGCAACATATAAGTCAAAGACATAAGACAATAATTCTTTAGTTTATGCTAAGGTTGTTTATAAACATACCATATCCTCTATAAACTGGGGGCGATTCACTCGGATTGTTTTAATAGTCTGGAAGACATCAACTTCTCTGTCTCGCTGCATCCTCTCAAACATCAAATATACAGCACAGAATAAACCACTCTTTGTTGCTCCATTCCTAAAATTGATAAATTAACAAAGCAGTCAATACTGAGGGCAAGTACCACTTTTCACTGATACATTTTTCTGTTTATTTTCTAAAGATATGGCAATAATATAGTCTATGTGTGAGTTGTATGAACAGAAAACGTCATAAAACATACAAGAAATTTGAAAACAGTGACCTTCTCTATACTTAGATGAAAATGACTTATGCAAAAAAAAAAAAAAAATACCTCTAAAATGGCCAAAAAATAAATTCTTTATTATATAGGGAGAATAACACATGGACAACAGTATCAAACTAGGTTATAACTTATGTGACATTCATCATGTATTCAAATTTCTGGATATATATAAATTCATTCTCTTAGCATCATTTTCACATTATCCATGGCTACAACTGTGTAAAAACATGAAATTAGTAAGATTCTATTTTGACACTCTTGAATTTAGATACCCAGCTTTCATTTGTCATTAACTTAGTGATAGATCCCTAAAAATGAGGCAAAACAAATCATACTGTTGTCTAACTTACATGCAATGAACAGTGATTGGCCCTCTTCCATTCTGTTTCAGCCAATCATAGACCAGATCCATCAGTTGCATCACAGAAGTGGTGTTGTTTGGAACTTTCTGATGCTCTGGCCAAGATTTCAACTGGAACATTTTTATTGCTCTCTCTTCTTTCTGTAATTTAAACATAAAATTCAGCATCTTAACCCTTTCACCCCCAAATATCACAATGGTATACTCTTTTCTATTGTCTTAGACAACCCATCATTGTCTATGATGTTGAAAGGATTAAATCACCTAAAACAAATTCATCAAAGTATACAGAAATCAGTAACAAAATCTGCTTAACTTTGGCTTACCATCATTTTGCCCCGCTCCCCCCCCCTAAAAAATTTACATTTTACATGGACACAACAAGGCAAATTAAACAGAACTAAAAAAATCAAATTTAGTTGGACGGTATTATCATTTGTTATTCTTGTCGACATTTTAAATTCGCTTTCCCTTTTATTACATATTGTATCAGTCACTTACCTTAATATGGTTTGAGAGTTTGAAGATTCTGACCGAGACATAAGCTTCTTCAGTGGAAGACAACAGTTCTATACTCAGCGGGTCGTACTCTACAGTGTAGCCATATTCTTCTGGCCAGTATAATGCACATGTCTATAGACAACAAAAAATAAAAACTACAATAAGTATGATCATCTTTTCTATTGATTAGTGAGAAAAACTTAATAGTATATCATGGATCTACTGAAGTAATATTACTAGACATAATTTTCTTTTAGAGTGGTAAAGAATGAATTAGACTTCAATGATTTTAAAATCTGTTCTTAGTACTATCCATTGTTATTTTTATAGTTGGACCATGAATTAATTTGATGGATAAATTCCAGGTTTACATGTTACCTACTGGATATATATTTCTGAGGCTTTATTAGACTCACCTTATCATTTCTATCAAACTCATTCAGCATGATGACAGTGTGTGAGTTATAATCATACAACATCCTCCAGCAGTCTGCCACTGTGTTGGGTAGTGGCATCTGTGTTACAATGAATGTGTCCCGCTGTGTGTAACCCTACAAATCAAGTTATAAGACAACTAAGTACCAAAAGCATACTGAGAATTACTGACGCAATGTATGTGCCCTGCTAGTTACGATGACACCATAAAAGTAGGTCAACTGTCTCCATTTAAAAGCTGGACGTAAAACATTACAACAACAGTGCAAAAGATATTCTAACCACATGGCACTTTATTGCTTTTGAAGGATATATGACACACCCCAAGAATGTCTCATTCCAATAGGCAGATCCCTATGGCTTCCATACTTTGTCACAAAGCTCTTCATTTAATCTTGCCAACAAATGACAACAGACGAAACTCACTAAAGGTCACCGTAAGCCTATGGGTAAAGTGAATTAAAAACATGGCATTAATGTTCTGGTAATCATTACATTCAAAACCCTTTTGTGTGATAAGTTATGTCACTTACTGGTAAAAACACAGCGTTGATGTAATCATTACATCCCTCCACCTGAGTGTACAAGTGTGGTCTGCATCTATTGGCTGGAAGACAAAACAATACAGTAAAGTTTAAATCAGAAAATAAGAGAATTTGAAACAATATGTCTAAGGATAAAACCTTTCAAAAGTTGATAATACACTGAGTTTCAGTCACAAGGTCAAAGTTTTGGTACCATATGAAAAGCCACGTAATGAGAAATAGATATTTGAAATATAAGAGCATTTTCTGTCAACATTCACCAGTAATGGATGTGATTAAGGTTTTGTAAGCTTAGAAACATACAGACTGACAAACAATTAAATGTTCAATAAGTAAGACTCATATTTCATGGAACATTTTTCAATATATTATATAATAAGACCCATAAATAAATTTACATAAACTTAAGTACTTGATAGTATTAACAACAACTCTGTCATTTTAAATGAAATGGAATAAACATAATGATGTTACCTGGAAGTACATTTTTGACTCGGTTCTTGTCAATGTTTTCTGGAGATAGTGCAGCTTTGTACTGAGAACTATCTATGGAAGGAGTGAGCTTTTGCAAAATCTGAAAAGAAACATAAAATGTTAATGATACACCACATCATCTCTAATACCAATTACTGGTTCATAAAATGTGAAATGTAGAATTTGAAATTAACGCTAGTCTACCATTAGAGGCCAGTAACATATGGCCTCAACAATATTGTGGCATTGCTAGTAAGATAACTGACAGAGAAAAGATGTATATTGTTTAAAGGAGTATCTTAGGAGGAGCATTTCCTCCTTTAAGATTATAAAGAAAA
>JACSZP010029598.1:0-16381 GCA_016161895.1 Pinna nobilis
AGAAAGAAAGAAAGAAAGAAAGAGAGAGAGAGAGAGAGAGAGAGAGAGAGAGAGAGAGATGTATGTATTGTGCATTTTATAAACATATGTGATATGTGGAGAAGTAGATATAAAAATCTAATTTTGTAGTATTAGTTTTAAGTAGGGGCCCTGTCGCGCAGAAATGTAATCAGTAAATCCATTATGTAAACTTGCTGTGTTTAACCGAATAAAACAGCAAGCTGATTCCAGCATTCAATAACTCCCTATTTGATAACGGAGAGACAAGTGCAGCTGTACTCGCGTTGGTGTTTTCTGTACAGATAAACAAAACATTCATTCATAAACACAAGATCTGCACCACCGTTGCGCGTGAGATAAAACATCAATTATCGTTCCTGTCTGATGTAGAATATGTTCTGACATTCTTACATGGTGCGAATTGTATAATGAAATAAAACGAAGTATCAGAAGCCGCCATGGCCTAGTGCTTAGCGTTTTTGTCTTCTGGTCAAGAGCCACCGGGGTTCGAATCCGAGCCACGCCGTGCTAGGCGGTCACTGTCTTTCGAATGAGACATTAAAAACTGAGGTCTCGTTTCTCATTAGGTATTGGCACGTTAAAGATCCCTCCCTGCTCTATAGCCATAAGTGCCGAGCATAATAAAAAATTGTCACCCCTCATCGACAGACGGTAACGTCTCCATATAAATGAAAGATTCTTGAGTGGGACGTTAATCAACAATATAACGACAACAATAAATTATGAATTCGGCAGCTATGACTCTACGACATTTCAAATCTGTATTTTTTATTTTCTTTGCATCCAAGACATTTCCAATTTATTGGTATTTACAGATGAAAATTAAAACGTGAAATGGTTATACATACATATAAGTGAGCGAATGAGCAGTACTGGGACATGTTAAAAAGAAATGTTCGAAGAACGAATTCAACATCTATTACATCATGACATTCTGTGTCATTTCAATTCTTTATTTTCGCTCCAAAGGCGACATTTCTGATATATACGAATGTACATATGTGCAAAATAAAATTTCGAAGTACCAATTCAGCATCTGTTTCTTCATGACATCATGTCAATTCATTTTTTACTCAAAATGTGATATTTCAAATATATGTTAATGAAAATTGGAACAAAAAGTACTGTACATTTGTATAACATAGATTAAGAATTGTACATGAACGTGTTAAATTTATAAATTTTCGAGGTACCAATTCAGCATCTATTACTCCATTATATCCTTTGTAACTTAAATTCTTTAATTTTTATTTATTCATTTTTATTTCATTGTATTATTTATTTATTTATTTTATTCTTTATGTTTGTTTGTTTTATTTTTAATAATTTTTTATTTTGACATTTTCAAACATATTCAAACGAATAGAAATTTAAACATATATAGAGAATCAGCTGTATACGAGCATGGTTGTGTAACTTATACATTTTCCGGTTTTCTCATTCATGCCAAAGACAAGCGTCTACCAAATAATGTCAGGTCAAAAAGGTTATTCATACTTAGGACTTTACAAGTTATAAACACTTTATCAATTGTAATGGTCGATTTTAATTCATCGCTGGCTGGCCATATTTCTTCAACGTATGAAGATCTTTGCATTACGCCGAAGACGAAAAGCTTGTTTTGCCCTCATAATCAGAACACGATTATGATCTCTAGTTTTTCTTTGTGTTAGTGCATTGCACTGATGCGTTTTACGACATCTGAAACACATCACATTTTATTGAACTTGCTGGAAAATCCGAAAAAACAGACGGCATGATACAATCTTTTCTTTTCAAAGAATTTTCTTCAAACAGGAATTAATTCAGTAGTCTTCAACTGTACTTTCAACTAAATCTACAACATGTACCATGGTGTCCACCTAACGATGGCGATACGGTAATTAAAATCTTTTAAGTGGAAAATATGAGTGCTCGAGTTGGGGGAAAAGCTACTGTTAAACAACTCAATGTGGATTTCGTGCGATGATGCGATTTATAGTAAATAAGTACGTTTAAATGTATCATATCAAGAAATTAAATGAGCTCTTGTACTCATCACTTTGATCCGTCGTGGAACTCGGAACGTTTGCCGTATCATATGGAATGGTAAAATAATCAGAAGTTTGTGTATGACACCAGAACCTATCTGTAAATAGGCGACGAAGCACAAGGGGGTGACAAAAAACCAAAAGAAAACAAAACAAAAACAAATAAACAACAAACAAAATAAACATTCAGAAAAGAAAAAACAAAAAATCAAAAATCAAACAAAAAACAAACAAAATACAGACAGCAAAATGAAAAAAGAAAATACAAAAAAAAAAAACAAAAAAAACCCCTAAAATTACAACAACAAAAAAACAACCCGAAACAATAAAAAAAAAACAATAATACCAACTTTTATTGTACCCTAATTCATTGAAATCCGCTCCTATTGAAATGACTGCAATTCCTCCGCTAAATTACATTTTATTTCTGTCTTAACCCAATTATTTTCCAAAGACTTATTTATTTGAATATTTTCGGGTTTTACTTGATGATATAGTGATATTATCTAAAAAATCATGCTACAGTGTATTTGCCTTGTTATCAATTCACTGTTTTTTTGTTGTTTTTTTTGTTTGTTTGTTTGTTTTTTGGGGTTTTTTTGTTGTTTCAGAAATGGAAGTTGATTGAATTTGTTTCTCCTCTGTATAGAACATTTCATTTAAATTATATACATAAATATATGCACAGTTCTTTGTATTCAAGCTGATAAATTACCTCAAATCAAATAAGGATAAAGTTCCGAGGATAGGTCCAAGTTTTTAAAGTTTCAAATACTTTAAATGACATCACTGAAAGGAATCTGACAGTTTTATAAAACGTTTAGAAAGCTACTGTAAATCCAGTTTTATTCACGGGAATTTTAATTTCGCGTATTAAGACATTCCCTCGCGAGAATTACGTTCTTGTTTTACCTACTAACTGCTCATTGGCATGCAACATACAGTATAAAGTGTTAACTTAAAATGCATACGCACAAAATTATAGTATTGCGGAATATCGCACGACTATAAATTCGCCAAAATTTCCGCGAATTTTTATGGATATTCAGTGAAAGATAAGTCAATCTCAATACCTAAATGACCCTCTTTCGGTATGATTATTACAAAAACAACATTTTCAGAATATTTCAGGATCATATTTCTGTCTGGTGCATTCATTTTAAAGGAATTCATCAACTTCGGATTTGCTCAACAAATTTTAGACACATCTCTGATGTTGGTCTTCATACCATATCGGCAATGTAGGTCTGATTTCACTAATTGTTTTGCCATAAACCACCATGTTGGTTCTGTTTTTTTTCTCAAGTATCTCACTGTCTCGCTTAATTGCAAATTATGTTTTAAATTCGAGTGAACTACATTGTATGTCTATTTTGCTTTATTTGTTTGTTCTTTCCTGTCCTTTTTTACGTTTTTTATATACATAAAGGATGCATCACCTTAACAATCTAACAATCTGTAGTGGCGGATATTTTTATTGCTAGAGGAAAGGTTCTGGGTACATATATTCGTACTCAACCAGAGTCCACTGGCCTTTTGCATGAAGAATATCAATTGTTCCTCAAACACTGATGTATTCACTTCGGGTCATGGGAAATTAGCTTTGGTATTTTTGTACAGGGAATATTTCAAGTTTATTAATCCCTGGAGAAGAAGAGTAACAGAAGATAAGCCTTATTATAGTGTTACAAACTGTGGCCTTCAGTCACAAGCGAGTTGTTTTAAGAATCCGAGAATTACTCGTGTCACATCTTTGGTTTGGTGAGAAGAATTTGATACTCTGAATAGTAGTGTTCAATGTCCCATTTTATGAACGTTTTTTAATTACTTAAGAAATGTGTCTTTGTCGACATGGGAAAAAGTTTTCATATCTCCCTTTGCTTACCTTTCATATAATCGTGGAACTTGTGGCATAATAGAAATAATTAAAGTAAGAGGGGATACTTACTCCTCCTAGGCACCCGATCTCACCTCTGGTGTGTCCAGGGTCCGTGTTTGCCCAGGTTTTAAAATTGTATTACTTGTAGCAATAATCGGATCGATTACTTTCCGTTGCCTTTACCTTCTCATTCATGTAGTTCTTTGTTTCTTTCTTTCCCTCTTTATTCATTATAATTGTTATTATTACAATTATTATTATTATCATCATTATTATTATAATTATTATTATTATTATTATTATTATAATTATTATTATTATTATTATTACTATTATTATTATCATTATTATATATATACAGTCTAACTTGCCTCAGTGACCCACTGAATTAAAGGAAAACCTGTCTTATGTGACCTAATTGAGTGGTTCCCAAAAGAGTTTTTTCCTATATATATTACCTGAATTAAGAGACCACCTGTCATATGTGACCCTATTTGCTCCTTCCCTTGGACAGTCTCTTAAAACAGGTTAGATTGTGTTATTATTATAAGTATTTTTTTTACACCACACCCGACAATCTTTCAGTCATATGTTGGCGGTAAGTTTTTATTGGTGGGGGAGAACATGGTTACTAATACCCGGGAAGACATTCTCACATAATCAACTTAGATTCTAGCGGGGCTCAAAACTACGCTAACAAGAGGTAAGAGACGTAGTAGTTTAAAGCACAATTCTTAAACCATTCGGTCATTGATACCCCGCCTGATTTGTTGAAAATTATAAAATATGTCTCCGACTAATTCATATCTTTCTTGTTCTTAAAAGGTACGGCTTGTCCAAGCACCCCTGTTGCCACAACAACGAAGCAAACCACAGTAGCTACGACTGTTTCCACTTCAATGACCACTGCTCAACCAACCGTGACAGACGTCCGACTTCCAAGGTCGCTGAAGCCAGAACTATACACAGTAGAACTCCAGCCAAATATGTACGAGGGACCGCCGGAACAGTTTACCTTCAACGGATCCGTGAAAATCCAGATGATGTGTGTGGAGGAGACGCAGAAAATAACACTACATATAAACAAACTGAATCTGACAGGGCCGATAACTGTAACGGCTGACGATATGACTGAAGGTCCGCTGTCCTATTCAGGTCACATGTTTGACACTGAGAGACAATTCCTCATCGTAAATGTCAATAGGAATCTTATTCCGGGTCACATGTACACGATTATGATGTCATTCATTGGACCTTTGAAGGATGATCTTCATGGATTGTACCTAAGCTCATATAACAGAGGGAACAAGACTGTGTAAGTATAGACTTATATAGGGATCGCCTTGGCCGAGTGATTAGCGTATTCGCTGATTGGGGGGTCACGGGTTCAAATCCGCGCAGTGCTGCCGTTGGCTGTCTCTGCCCTTCCGATGAGTCTGTTAAACAGAAGTCTCGGGTCACGGTAAGTATCAATACATTAAAGATTTCTCCCTGCGCAAGGCAATAAGTGCCGAATATATGATAAATTTACATCCCTTCGCTGGCATACGGTGACATCTCAGTATAAGGTAAAAATTCTAAAGTGTTACGTTAAACAATGATACAACAATACAACGAAAATAACAAGAACAACGTCGACAGAGAAAAAAATCATGCCAAACGCTTACTGTTATATTCTGTTTTGATATCATTTTCTCCCATCATTCGCAGATTTATCTCCTATTTTAACGGGATAAGATTTCTTTGTCAACCCCTAGGGTGTTGACAAGCTACACGCGCTACTCCGGAAGTGTAACGTCACTATTTCCTTGACGTCACATACGGTCGCTTCAACCGTAAATGAAGTCAAGACAATTTAATACAAACATGAAATATCGTTTCAAAAGTTGACGACACTTGTAATCTCATTCAAATTTATCTATAAATATGAATTGAATTCATTAAATTATACCCAAATTTGATGGATTATTTTTGTGTGTGAAAGCATAAGAATGAAACATTGGTCATCGATGAGGCTCCCTTGCGTCTCTTGACTGTATTCTTACGCCATTCAACTCTTGGTCATGTTATTTTTTTCAGACGTTAGGAATTCTCAATTTCACAGGGATAGTTTATTCCTTTTTACAAGTTGGCCCCCCCTCCCCTTGGAAAATCTCGAACCACCCACACCCCCNNCCCCTTGGAAAAAACGAACTCAAATGAAACACCTTGAGTGAGTGTAAGGAATTGCTCTATTATACAATCAGTTTTGCTACTGAATGTATTTTATACATTACCAGTATTTCATATAGTAATGGATAAGTATCTAAAAAAATATAAGTATTTGTATATATCATATATAAGATTGCTGCGCCCTGTTGTTCTGATTAATAAAGTCAGACAAGAATAAACTACTTTGATACCCTTGCAATTGAATATGAGAACTTTGAAAGAAAAACGTAAAATTTTAAAACATGAATAAAATGATACAAATGATAGGAATTACACAGTTCCCGTATGATTTTAGTAATGACCTTGTTTTCGCCATCATAAATTAAGATATCGCTTTAAATCGATCGTTGATTCATTTTTAAAGCCCCCGCGGCCATTTGTTGAAGCGTACTATTTTTCTTGTCCGCCCGTCCGTCCGAAACCCAAACGGAAATCGGGGTTGATGCGAAACCACTGCCTTATCATCCGATGGCGTACACGCTAGCCAATGAGCAGCGTCAACCCCTGCATTTCCTTGTGGGATGTGTCAAATCGTAAATTGGCTTTCAACCTAATTTACAAAATCAGGAGTCAGTTTACATTATACTAGATACATAGAAACTCTCTTTATCAAGATGATATGGAAAAAGTAAACGGTTTTGCACATTTAATACTTTACACAAAAAACGACGATGATCATTATTATGATGATGACGATAGTGCTGATGATGATGAATATTTTTCCCGTCATTTTTACAGATACATCGCAACCACACAGTTTCAGGCGACTGATTTGCGGAAGACTTTCCCATGCTTTGATGAGCCGGCAATCAAAGCTAAGTTTGACATCACTCTGGTGCGTAAAGACCACATGACGGCGTTGTCCAATATGCCTAGGTTCGAGTCTATTCCCAGGTGAGAACAAACTCTAATAACAATCCTTTAACTTCCAGGTACTTGGTGACCTCATTCTTTGCTCCGACGGACGCCCGGAAAATGTTTCCTTGCTTCGACGAGCCGGGAATCAAAGCGAAATTTGACGTAACAATAATACGAAAAAGTCATTTGACTTCAATCTTCAACACCCAAAGGACAACGTCAACAGAAAGGTAAACTGCTATAAAAGAAATACGAATCTGAGGGGTTATGACGTCAGAATGATAGTACGACGAATGATTTCTCTCTAACAACAGACTATAAAAACACATTTTTACGCTGCCAAAGAACACAGTGATTTATCTATTGCCCAATAACTAGCGTGAAGAGATTTGTTTTAAATGATTGCCACAGAATCTAGCAGACTTGAATAAATTCGGGGCTGGGGGCAATCTCTTGGGGAGAGTCTATGTGTAATGAAAAGTACCAGAAAATTTAAGTTTTTCATAAGGGAGATACGCTTTTCCACAAGAAATCATCAAAAGTTTACATAAATTAAAGGGAGCCTCCCTAATTATGGGAAAACCTTGGCAAGTACGATCTACACAATTTATTTGTGTTGGCAAACATAATTATGTGTTGTTATATTAAGCCTCAGGGGAAGCTGACTACCTCCAAACACCTGGTCCCATCTCGATGAGGATTTGTAATTATCTGTTCTGTTAACATTTTCATTAGGATTTGGATATTCGAATATTCCACGATACTGCTTCAATTCCATTCTATCCATAAGTGAAAGTTATACACATGTATTTCATTTTAAAATGGATAAATCTCATCTCTGCATTTATTTATTTCCATCACTGTACCTCATATTTTTTCTTGCGCAATCCTTTTGAATACTGTAAACCCAGTTTTATTCGCGAGAATTTTATTTTCGCGTAATTATGCGAGAACACTTACTCGCCAAAATAAAGTTCTCGCTAAATATACTGACCTTATATTAACATGCATCAAACAACACAACCTTTAACTTAAATGCAAACTCGCGAAAATATAGTATTGCGAATAATTGCATGACCTCGATTGGCTAGAATAAAGTTCCGCGAAAATTTCTGGATTTACACTATACAAACGATCCTCATTAATCCGGACACTTTCGTTCCCAAGTCAATTGTCCGGATAAATGAAGCGTCCGGATTAATAAAACATAATACTTTGATAGTCACTGCAATTTGAATATTTTTTCCCTATAAATATCGTCCGGAAGGTGAAGCATCCGGATTATTGAAGTTCGGATTCGTGAGGCTCGACTGTAGTAACACAGACATCATCTAACTGGAAATTGATATGAGGGATCCTGAGGTTAAAGGTCATCATATTTATCAATCACGCGAAGCTATTAGTATTCAGCTCAATTTTCAACACCCTGCCATGTAATCAATTGCTAGCCTCACGAATTACTACACAGATTGGAATATTCCTGTCAGATCTCTGATGCACTGCTGAGAAAAACTTAAACTACATAATTCCTTTCATGCGTCTGTAATAAATATTTCATGTTTTGTTTTTTAACATCCCGTATGACGCCACAAAGCTCCCACATCTTTACAAAAAAGAAAACTCGGATTCAGCTGGAGCCGATTTTACAAGCTTTTTCAAATTTAGCTCTAGATGGAACAAAAACAAAGACGATCGTCTCGTGCAATGCATTAGTGAATCGCCTAGAATACTGCAGGCATTGTAGAATCAGAAAATTACGTAATCTCTTCCTTATAATGTTGTCTCTCATCAAACGTACAAACATATTGTTTTCTTCCAGGGGTAACAATTGGGTCGCAGATAGGTTTAACACGACGCCGCCAGTTTCCACATACTTGCTTGCTTTCATTATATCGGATTTTACCTATACAAGCAACATGACTGAAAACGATGTTTTGGTAAGTTTGATTCCCGAACTGATAAATGTTCTATAGTGAAATCAGAACTGTTGGATATACATCGGAACCTCGCTAATAAGTAAGTTTACAAAGTGAGGTCGAATAGCAGGCTGAATTTTGATTTTTTCTCAATTGTGATTCGGTCTCCTAAGAGAGATGGTATTTAAGCTAGATTCTCTGTATCTCTGTTTGTGGTTATAGACATTATTCATTACATACCAAGAGGGCACATTCCCTCCCCCATATCTGAGTTTTATCTGTAGCCAGAGCTGCAGATACAGAGTGAAAATACATTGCGACACGGAATACACAGAAGTTCTTGTAAATACTGACTCAAGTAAATCACATTTAGATGAGGATAATACACAAACTCTATGAGAATATTTGATTACACGATTTGCATACAACATTAATCTTGGTCATCGGATCATTATTTTCTTACAATAAACGCGATAAGTGTATACATGGCCTAAGTTCTCTTTTCTTTTTTTTTTTGGTAAATTACTATATTTGCACTTTCGCTTTTTGTTCCAAACTTTTATCATAGATCAGTTGTAGCACGTGTTTTCGATTGTTTTCAGTTTCGTATTAGCGCTAATTTCGTTGAAAACGGGTTTGTTAAAGACAGACTCAAGTAAATTTGAAGGATTTTGAGCTAATTTTCTTAAGCATATCCTACCTTATGTCAAACAATAACCCTAGTACTCAGAATAAATCGCCCTAAAGTGATTCTTTGCCTTCACCATAAAGTCAATGTCGGGATCATTTTGTTTCATTGTTCGTGTGTTCAGTTTCTGATCCTGATTCCATGGGTTGTAATCTGCATTTAGCTTTGGTTAGGTTTTCCGGTCTTTGGGTTGAGAGAGAAAATTGAAGTCCTAAGTCACAGTAGGTGCCGGTATACCAAAGTACCCGAGCATAGGCATGATGTACCGCCCTTCAACGACACTCAGTGATGTCTCCATTTTTCGATGATTCTTGTGCGGGACGTCAATCAATAATATAATCAACCTACAACTATTCAAATATTATGGTAGCTGGTAGCTGAGGTACCAAGATGGACTATAGTTAATAAATAAATATATATAAACTCATCCATTTAAGGTCCTATCCCATGACATTATTTTTCAAATAAAGAGGGTTTTCAAAATACATGTAACTGGGTTAAATTGCTAATAAATGTCATTGAACCAGGGAATGAAATTTCAAATTAAGCGGGATTTCAATATATCCGAGTGCAATATAAGCGGGTCCCACTGTATGTAAAAAGATTTCAAGCCTCGTCGTGGACTGCAAATCTTTGACACTCGGATGAGATTTATCTGTCTCTGTACAAAGTGGTGATCGATTCTATTTGACTCTGTAAATATGAAGACCAACATTTATGTTGTACTAAGGAATATCTGTTGTACATTAGTACAGGGCCTGGGCCAGACCGGAAGCTGTCGATCAGACGACATATGCCCTCGATGTGGGAGTCAGCGTACTGACGTATTTCGAAGAGTATTTCAATATCTCATTTCCTTTGCCTAAGCAAGGTAAGGCACTTCACACTTACTTTTGAAAAATTCTTACAAGTACCTGTATGATTATGTAATTATTGCAGGGTAATTTCCCCTTATCCTTACTTGACTTCATTCAGAATGTTACATACAACTCGATTTTGGTATTATTGGCCTTTTAAGAATGTAAACGTGATGGCGCTTATATGAATGTAAAACTATGAATGATATTTTCAAAAAGTCTTTCAGCCTCAAATTGTTTTTTCTCTATGACGTAATCTAGCCAGCTTCGACATTTTCCTATAATACTAACTCATTTTCCTCTTATTTTCAGACATGATTGCCATTCCTGATTTTGCTGCCGGTGCTATGGAAAATTGGGGGTTGATCACCTATCGGGAAACAGCCATGCTGTACGATCCCAAGGAGTCGTCGGAAGGAAACAAACAAAGGGTTGCCGTGGTAGTATCACACGAACTGGCTCATCAAGTGAGTCACAGTTTTCCACTTTTCTTCAAAATCTTCGATGGCTTAAGTTTGCAAAATAATAATAATAATAATAATAATAATAATAATAATAATGATAAAAATAGAATTTTATCTTAGTTTATTGTTGATGATGAGTAGGCAAATTCAAGCCTCGCGAGATCTCGAAATAAACGAGAATTGGAGATACTTAAATTTGTGCAAAATACCATTTTTAGTTCTGGTACACTGCGAGGAAATGAAGTATTAACAATACAGAAAAACCTCTTTTTTTGTCCATTGCAATTAACTCATTGAAAAAAAAAANNAGAATATGCAACACCATGAAAAATAATTAAAATGGACCATACTATCAGAATCTATACGCTTCAGGCGAAGATGGAGAAAACATAATTTTTATACTAAATTTGTATATTGATTATGCCACGGTCGCAATTCACGAATTTAAGAAAATTATCTGGAATAACAAATCAATTTAACAAATTGATTTCGATATGTTTTCTGAAATATGCCTGCGGGTTCGGAATGTAAATTTCCGGATGTGATGTATTTATGCACTACGGATACTTTATCATAGATTGTGCACAGTAGATTTTGCTTGGTGTTTCAATCGCTGACATAAAATACTCTTTCAATTTCTTTTTCAAAGTAGTAATCGTAAGTGGCTGAAATGATACTTTGACCTCACTGTTAATGATTAAGGTATAAATTGAACTTTTTTGGCGTGACTTATACATGTAAATACAAATGCAAAAACCAAAGTAAAACTGGTAAAACTAAAGAATGATTTCAATTGCGACGTAAACCCGTTACACTATATTTTCAAAAGTGACTTGAAAGTAAATCAATACCATTCGGATTAAGAAAGATTCCATATTTCAAATCGACAGTTTTACTTTCGAAGCGTTGGTGTTTTCTAGTTTCTTGCTTGAATTTTCCCTTTGACATCGCTTAGCTGATATACAATGCAAGAAAGGTTGATATTGATTTAGGATAATATATCTGAACGTGTATAGTGTCGTAAATTCAAATGGATCAGAAATGGAAGATCTGTAAATACTATAAATGAGATCTCATATCTTACCTCAGAGGAACAATGTTATAAGCTGGAATTTGATTAGACATATGACGTACCCAGGATCGTATAAATTTTATCGATATTGTTTATAGATGCTCGACACTTTGTACTTAAATGAAAAAATACTACACATATTAACATAGTTAACGGTACACTTGGACTCATTTGGCAAAAAATTGTCGTACCCGAGATAACGACGGAATCGTGAACAAATGGATATAATTAAGCGATTTACACATTAAAAATGGTCAAATCAACGTTTAAATATCCGTGCTGGACAGGTTTTATCCGCGTAATTCGCCCTACTTATAGGCATCGGTCATGTCTGTTAAAATGGCGGGAAAAGAATACACCCCGTAAACATGTATTTTTGATTTTTTTAAAAGACAATATCTATATATTGCGTGCATATTTTATTGTATTTTATCAGCTACATCCTCTAATTATATGCTGGTGCAAATGTGATATTTCAATTTTTTAACTCTGTGAAGATGAAAAATGAGTCCAAATATATCTTTAAGCATTGGTACTACGTATGGAAGTTACTAAAGTTGTACAATACAATGCATTTCAACCTTTCTTGACGACACAATGAATTAAGGAACTGCCTGTCGTATGTTACATAAATGCATGCTCCCATAATGGGACTTACCTGAATTAAAGACCACTCATATGCCACCAATTTACTCCTTCCCTTGAATGGTCTCTTTAAACATTAAAGACTGTATTAGAATCGTACCTAATCTTTTAGATTCCTAATAGTTTCTAATAGACAGTAATTGCGTTACAATTGTTTTGTTTTCCTTATTTTTATGTATTATCATAGAACTAAAGCCTCAACGACTATCTGAAATAAAGTCAAAAACTAAGAGTAGCCTCGCACGTTTTGCCTTACCTCACGTAGTAATGAAGAATTACGGTTTGGTACAATCACTATTGTTCCAGCTGATGATAAAAATTTGTTTCTCTAACAGTAGTTCGGTAACTTAGTGACACCGTCATGGTGGGGCCATGATTTTGTTTTCTCTTACAATCGTTCGGTAAGTTAGTGACACCGTCATGGTGGGATGATAGAGTTTGCTTTCTCTTACAGTGGTTCGGAAACTTAGTGACACCGTCATGGTGGGACGATCTGTGGTTAAATGAAGGTTTTGCGAGTTTTGTAGAGTACATGGGGGTAGACCACTATCACCCAGACTGGAAAATGGTACGCTTCTTTCACATGGACTATTAAACACATGTTTATCAATTCAGAGAAATTTAAAAGTGAAAATTTTCTTGATAAGTGAATTATAATATTTATTTGTGTAAAAATGTAAATCTTTTTTCTTATTAAAATTCTGATCAGTAACAGCACTGCTACTGATTTTTTCCTGCGTTCTAAGATCAAATAAAGTCAGACTGAGCTCTTTCAATAGCCAATAAAGTATCAATTACAGAAGTTGAATGAACAGTTTGTCAAAGAAAGAAATAAACATACTAAGTTCCGAACGATAAAATTGTTTACCACCGACAAAACGAAAGTAACGAAAAATAACTGAATTCTGTCTGGCTTACAACATCGATTAAGGTTACAGAGCTAATGTTCTAATTCTTATTTCTATACCCATTTATTTATAGTTTGAACAGTTTGTGGTCGAAGATTTGCAAGACGTTTTCAATTTTGATGGCTTAGTGACGTCACACCCGGTTTATGTACCAGTCGCTCATCCCAGCGAGATTAACGAAATCTTTGATAGGATATCGTATGGAAAAGTAAGAATTCAATGCTTAATGGGAATGAATGATTTTGGAACACAATTTCTATATTATTTTGTGTAAAAACAATATACTCTTCAGTTTTCATCGGTAAAAATAAGTTTGGAACACTAATTCTTATTTCTCAACGCTAAAAAGTAAAATCAATATGCATTTTACAATTTCCATGGGTAAATTAACAACAACAAAGAAATACCTAAACAGAAAATTCGATTGAAGTATTTTCACTTTTATTATTTTCCAAATGAATTAATACGTGAATTCTAATTACTCATTTTTCTTATATTAATCACAGGGAGCCTCTATAATTAGAATGATGAGATTTTTCCTCGGCGAAGACACATTTAAAAGAGGTCTTACGGTAAGAAATATTACTATACAATAGAATGAATATAACTTTTTATCCGGAAGCTTCAGTAAATAATTTGCATAATTTGTGAATACTGAATCAACCTGGGGTAAAGTGCTTGAATTCAACCCAGTTAGTCGTGGGTTCGAGTATCTAGGTTGTTTTTTTTTTCCTGGCCACATTTCACTTAATGATAAGTCACTTGTTGATTAGTGGGTTAATCGTTCTCACCGATTATAAGAGGAATTCTTTTGACCAACTCAGCTATTAGGTTCGAGTATCTTGGCTACTGCCTTTCCTCTCAACATTTCACTTAACCTTATGTTAAGTTCCTTGTTTGGTAATGGGTCAATTGTTCTTACCGATTATGAGAGGGTTTGTCAAGGGTTTTATTTGAGTTTTGCTATAGATTTCTAATGAAGGGCTCTCTGATGAAGCGGCTCCCTGAAGAAATGTTTTGTAAAAGTCCTCAAAACATGTAGGCTATGTAATGTAGTTCAAATTCAAATTTGTATAGGTCACGAGTATTAACAATTATGAAACATTTAAACATATTTTTAAAAAGAATTTACATGTACTATAAATAAACATTTGACACAAATATGTTTACGTCAAATGGCTTATTAAACAGCTCTTGGACATGTGTAGATCGTACTAAAGTGGCATAGGGCTGCCATAAATAGTAGATTTACGTATCAAATAAGCCGCGGGCAAAATGCCACAGCGGGCTATCTGAAGACTTTAGAGCTGTGCGGGCTATACAACTATGCGGAAAATGTGCAAGAAATTACGGTATATTAACATTTATTTTTATGACTAATACATTTCGCAGATGCTGATTCGTAATGATTATGGCATTTTCTATTGATAAATCCGAATAGCGATCATACTTTCAGTCCTTGGACAGTCCAGAGGGCCGTGGATTGTAATGTCACCCTCACGTGCTCCCGTTTTTATCCGATATGTGTGCGGGTATATGATTGGATGAATCCATTTGATAATCCAATCAAAAGCGGGCTCTCTTTGAGCCGTTGGTTTTAGTCAAATGGGCTACCTTACAGCTTTTGTTGAATGACGTCAGCTACACACATCAGCTCGTAGCGACGACGACATTGAACGAACCCAAGGATTTATACTGAATTTGAAATAAAATTTCAATTGAGATATTCTTTGGTTTTTTGAAATCAAAGAGTCATATAATAAAACAATTACTGACTTCAGTTTCGGGTGACATAAGGATTTATCATTCAGAAGAAACATGATATTGACCTCGGTCAGTAAGTGTGTAATATCTGCATATAATATTATGCTATTGACTTAAAATATGAAACGAATCCGTTTGGGTTTATCAAACATTGTAGCAAGTGAGATTTACCAATATTCAAGTTTAGTATGACTTAATTGTAGTTTATGTTATCTAAGTTTTGATAAACTACTGTAAATCCAGTTTTATTCGCGAGAATTTTATTTTCACGTAATTACGCGAGAGCACTTACTCGAGAAAATAAAGTTCTCGCTAAATTAACCTACACTACATTAACATGCATCATGCAACATAACTTACCATACTTAGCATGGGCACGAGTGAAAATTTAGTGTCGCGAATAATTACAGAGCAACCTTTTCGCGAAAAAAGGTTCCGCGAAACTTTCTGGATCTACAGTATTTATTTAACGTCGTCAGTATCTTACCTTTTTGACTTTTGCATAAATGAGAAATTGATTTGATAATTTCGTTACAGCGGTACCTCAGGAGCAGGGCTTATGACGCCGCTTTCCATGACGATCTGTGGTACGCACTTGGTAATGTAAGATATCAGTTTGATCACGTGATATTACCCAGAGAGGCATAAGAAAATTTACAATCTAGCGCTTAAATATGATATCTTGAGAACGATCATTAATCCCTTCAGCACTTTTTATATACAGTCGAGCCTCATTAATCCGGATACCTGTGTTCCCAGGCAAATCGTCCGGATTATTGAGGCGTACTTTTACAAATATCGCCATCATAAACATACCCTGTATCAAAACAGGCCTATATAAAACACTTTTTATGATACAAAATTTTACAATTACTAATGAGTAGAAAGCAACAATATTATTTGTGATAAATCTGTTGAATTTGATTGCACATTGCAAATTGGTTGACTGGTCAGTCATTCGCTGTCCGGATTATTGGGACAAAATACAATGCAATATGAATGTCTGTTGTAAAAATTGACTGTCCGGATCCGGAACCTGAAAATCCGGATTAATGATACAAATAACAC
>JACSZP010029609.1:0-45423 GCA_016161895.1 Pinna nobilis
ATATATAAAGATTGCTTGATCTTTACAACTCAATACAATATGAATAAATCAGTAGGCTTAGTAATCAGATCCAGTCATATTTTAAAAAAGTTCTGAATTCTTATCATATGTAAAGAAAAGTTCTGACTTCTAATTATATTCTAGACAAGATCTGAATGATAAAGAAGAATGTTTTGGTTATAATCATTGAAAACCCATTGCCTTGATAAATAAAAAAGGAACTTGCCAAATGATAGTCTAGCTTTGCACAAGAAATTAAATCAATAATTAATTTTTTTTATATTTTCATTCAAGTTTTCTTTATTTTCAGAACCAAATGGAAAAGACAGACAGCCGTGAGCTTAGAACTCCTTGAGGCCGGAAACATAGCTAATGCCCAGCGACTCATGATGGCGCATCATCCTTACGTTCAAACCCAGTATACTGATCCTCACGTGCATCCTCTACCAATTACAGACATTCTTTATAGACAAAACAGCTTAATGACGTCACATCCTGTTCTTCCTCACATGTTTACATACTAGTTATAATTGTGTTATATCTTGTTGGTTCTTTAAAATGTTTATTGAATTATATTAAATCTGAAAAAAAGAATATTTTAGTTTTCATTTTTTTAGCCGAATGATTTTATGTTATAAACTGAGAGTAACAACATTAGCTGTCTCATCTGTCCAACACAATCTGCAAAATTCTCCAACACATAAGAGTTCCCTTTATTCAAGGTAAACGAAACAATCGACGGAAAATATTGCTGAATTAATTTTGAGAGCTTAAACTCATCAGGAATATTTGAAACAACTCAAAACGAGGTCCAACTTTAAAATCAATATTGTAAGAAACAAGAGTATGGTACATCGGGCATTGCACATACCCATTTTTCTTGCAATTTTCGTTTTTGTATTTAATTCTTGACAAAAATTTTTTTTTCAAAATCTTCCCTTTTCAAACTGCAACAAATCTAGGTCATCAATACACAGTCGCAACTATTCTTTAACCGATCACTCGGAATTTGAAACGAAAGGTCGTTCTGATTGGACCAGGCAATTCCATTTTTTTCTTAAATCAAGTTAAAACAATGAATGTCATTGTCAATCATATCTAAACTGGAATTAATTACATTGAGCTTCATCTGATGAAAAAAGAAATTCAGGTTTAAACGGATGTAGTATTTAGGTATTGATATTCCGCCGATAGATGGAGCTACAAACAATTGTATCAGTAATCAAAACTACGGACGCGTTAAGGCGTCGGAGTTGGTCGATATCAACTAAGATGCAGTGCTTCTATAAACAATTCCAATATCTGAATTGCAATATTGTGTGTTCTTCAAGTCAACAGCAAGGAAGTTTGTTTACAGCTAAACAATACCGATAACATCGCTTCTATTATACGAGTGATGACTGCGAGTGAGTGGGTTCACTACACACGAAAAGGTGTAAATTCGCACCTATTTATACTTCATGCAACATAATGGCTTGGCTTTTAAATTTTGCTCACTTTAATGAGTTTCCGTGGCCATACCAAGTCATCCATGTAAACATCGGAAGAAGCGATAGTCTGATACGTTTGACGGGCCAGTGTTTATAGTGACTATATACAGAATACAACTATGAAACGAGTCCATACAATATATATCGCCCGAAGTATCGCATTCAGATACATTGTATGTTGGTTACAGATAGCGAGATGAATAAACAAATAAACGATATTTTTAAATTGAATTGTAGTTCTTGTGAATACTCGCCACGCCAATGTAATAAAACCAACTGACATTTATGTCTTAAGAGTTAACTAAGTATCTATTTTTATGAATGATGATTTTATATCCCAATAATAGAAATCGCGTCATTTATTAGTGATCATAATTATGGACATATGAGATGTTACCAACAAACGATAAACTTCTTTGATTTGAATGAAAGAAAAGGTTAATGTGACCAACAGTGAACAATCTCATATAAGGAGTACAAAATAAAGGGTTGGGCAAACAGGGACACCTGGATATACTAGAGGTGGGATCAGGTGCCTAAGAGAAGTAAGCATTCCCTGTCGACCGGTCACACCTGTCATTGGCCATAAATTCTGATCAGGTAAACGGATTAACCCGTAGTCAAGATCAATATGTGAGGAACGCTTTCACAATTGGTATGTGACATGTCAGGCAGCATTTGATCCAGTGATATATTACAATGACCATCGAATTTACGAATTGCTTGCTTTAAACGAGACTGTATGAACCGCTGTTATGAACAATTGACATGAATATATATACATATACATAGTCTAACGGACTATCTTGGCATGCAGATCAATAAATATATGGAGGGGTTGCAATTTGTACTTTTACATTAATGTTTGATTTAAATAAGTCCTGGTATTGAGCATTTAATATTATCTTTCTCAAACCAAAACTACAATACAACATGCTACATTTGAACATCACCAAGCATTAAAACAAATTCTACGAATCAGATATCGTATATTTAGAGTCGGCTAAATATGAAATTGAAAAAAAGCATCAAAGTATATTAAAAATCCAAATCCTAGGTTATATGATAAGCGAAGAAAAACAACGGTCTCGACGTAGAAAAGCAACTGCAAAATCCTCATGGGACGACAGCAGGTATCCAGAGGGGATAAGCAATAAATCCGTTGTGGAGTAAATATAAGGAAGAGTTAGTTGGTTTTATTGTTGTATAATGTCCAACTGAAGAATCTTTAACTTATATGGAGACGTCACCGTGTGCCGGTGAAGGTCGCCAAATTTTGACTATGCTCGGCACTTATGGCAGTACAGCAGGGAGGGTTCTTGAGCAAGCCAACACCTAATATGACACGAGACCTCGATTTTTACTGTCTCATCCGAAAGACAAACAGCCGATCGCAACTTGGCTGGGGCTCGAACACATTACCTCACGATCGGAACAAACACGCAAACTACTAACCAAGGCGGTTCTCGTTACAGAGAACAATTCAGAAATTGTTACACCCATTTCAAGGAGAATCAAAATATTTCGAAGGAATTGAACATCATTTCTTTTACAATACCATTCACACCAAACACGTATTTGTATATGAATGACATTTAAATGTATAAATGAACCATTGAAATAAATGACTTCCTTTGGAAACTTAAAGTTCCCGAATAGAATTTTCTCCAATATAAACACCCGATTAGGAGACAGAAAGTTATATGCGACCCAGTTGGTCGTTCCCGCGGTCGGACACTAAACATATGTTGATATAATTACACAAGTGTTTTAATTTATATAAGTGAACAGTGTATCATATAAGCTTCAATGTACATTTGGTAATATTTATACTCTGCGTTTCTTCGGCGTTAATTGATAGCATACCGTCATAATGCTAGTTTGTATTTACTTATACCTTGTTTATGGGCTCGTTAAATATTATCAATAACTACAGCTATTGTACGTACTTAATAAAGTCTTACACGACTCTTTTGACATTCTACATGATTATCATCGCTCGTGTAATTGATTACAAATAGGTGTTGAAATAGATTAATGATATTCTAAGTCGCACTTTGATGTTCATATTGTAGATAAAACACTCAGAATAATCATATTTAGTTCGAACTTAATCAGCTGAGATATTTGAAATAAGCGTTTTTGTAATTCGTGCATGTAGGCTTGGCTTGACATGTATGTATATCAGAATTTTTATTTCAAGTCGAGATTTAAAAGAAATACTGAAATCATTTTCACCTTGTTACATTGAGGCGATGTTGAATTTTTGTATTATCATATTTCTGTCGCAATTAACGTAAATTCAGACATTCTCCCGCAACTTTTTTGGGCAAATCGGTAGTTTTGCAATTGTTCGTATGGATGTTTATTCAGCAGTGTATGATGTATGGTGTATGCTAATGCTAGGTTAGTATATAAGGTCGGAACTTTGTTTTCGTGAGTGAGTGCTTTCGCGTAAATAGGTAAAAAGAAAATTCACGCGAATAAAACCAGATCTTCAGTACACTGCAGGTGGAATATCATATTTCTCATATCCGTCATAATTCAGTGTCTGCTAATTGGTTGATTTGATTGCTTGTTGTTTAACCTTCCACTCAATAATATTTCACTTGAATGGAAACGTCACCGTGTGCCGGTGAAGTGCGATAAATTTTGCCTATGCTCGGCACGTATGGTCATAGAGCACGGATCGTTTCTGTTTATTACCTCTGTCATACATGTACATATTTTCTTTATTGAAATACGGTACGCAGATGTACCATGATCATTGCAGGTCAAAGTTAACATATGGCTTCGGGATGTTTTATTCTTGCATAGTTATATCCCTTTGACTTACACAACATTTGAACCTCATTATCAGTGGAACTATATGCGTTCTTTATATAAAAATATTCCTGCTTTGTAAACGTTTCTGAGAATATAGGTAAAGGAAACGTTAATATTGTTTGCTTTCGGGAAAACGTAATGCAATATAAATGAAGGATTCAGCGTAACCGTTTGTCTAAGACATCGGTGAAGAGAAAAAACATACATTGAACACTTAATAAGCGTAGTTGGGGTCAGATACCATGGAAGAGTAAGTGACCACTCTTGAACGGTCTCAACCGTCGTAAGTCCATAATAAAACTAATATTAAGTAAAGTAGAAATGCAGGAGTACAAATGAATGGTAGAAAATCTAAGTCCTAATAAATATGAATAGTTGAGGAATAATGATGGTCTTATCATGGAAAACTATGGCAAATCCCTAATAGGTTGAGACCAGGTGTTGGGAAGGAGTTAACGTCCCCTATTTTAACAAAGGAATGCATATCCGACACAAAACATAGGTAAATCAAAATCCGTGACCGTTACAATAGAAAAGAGGTAAGATACCAAAGGATACCTGAATTAAGAGATCACATTTCATATGTGACTGTATTTGCATATGGGCAGTCTCTTACAACAGGTTGCAATAAACAAGGATGATTGAAACGTCCCTGAAAACTTGAACAAGCGAAAAAAAAGATACGCATCGAGTACTGAGAAATTGTTTTATATTGTACTTCCATTAATGCAGACGAGATATTAGCAACAAACAATAATCAGATGATTATATATGCAAGGGCATATTAAAAAAATGAACATTCTTTAAACAGGGCAAACCCACTTACTGATAATTTAATTTCCCAAGGATATCCGAAAATATTATTACTGCCAATATTTCGGTTATTGTATGGTCGCTTCATAAAATGTTAACTAGCTGGTACGATTGTGATTTTTAGATCGTCTTTGCTTATCACTACGATGATTTATTCCCAAATATTTATTTTTACATGATTGCCTATTGGTCAGAAAGGTATGCCTAATTCTTGATGTCATCTGATGCCACCCCTGAATTTTCCCAGGTCCGCCTTTATCCTGTATTTGTCTTGTTTTGTAGACGAATGGCTACCTGTGATCTGTCATTTCACATGGTACATAAAATACAATATTTTTAATTTTCGGTCAATAGAAATGAATAATACGATGGTGTCCAGTGTTTTGTTATTCAACAGTACCTGTTAAGATTTTGAATAAACTGTTTGTCGTTACTTCGATTAGACACTAATAACCCCTTATACTTCTACATAGGTACAATATTGCAATATACAACCATCACAGTTAATGGAAACGTTTCACATTAAGATGAAAAATCACAAAAAGAAAAAAAAATTAAACGTTTTTTCAATATGCGTTCAATACCTACCGGATGTTCGATATTTAATTGTTATATAGGTGATTCGCAGGTAACATGTCATACATTGTGGAGTTAACCTTAGATTGTATCATCAACGAACCCTCTTGTTTACTTTGCTTGCGGGGGTGACTTTTTTCACTGAATGATTAGACTACCATGATCAGATTGATTTCAATGCCTTCATTACTTTATTTCACCTGTTCTGTTAGACTTAACCTGAAAAGGATGATCGACAACGAAATGAGTCACTATCTTTTCGTTTTGGAAAAATCGATTGTTAGGTTTTATTTCTCCTCAGTTTCGAATTTTGTTGCTAGCTTTGCATGAGTGCTTGCTCATTCGTCCTTACTTGGAGGACAAAGAAACCTATTTTCCATACGTTTAGAATATGCCTTTCGATAGAAATGCATTGGTCGAATATATTATCTCTAATCTACAAAAATTCTGGTTTTTGGTACAGAAAAGAACTATGGTCTTTATTCAATTTTACTGTATCTCTGGTTGAATCTCCCACACCTGTCAACATTTGAAAAAGCTTAGTTTCGAATGAAAAACAAAACGTTTTTGAAATTGGTTAAACATGTAATGAAAGGTGTTTCCACCGTCTCAAATCTAAAATTGGACGTAAAAGGTGTTGTATTTTCATTACTCTTCTAATTTTTTTATATATATTATACATTTTATGTGTATAAATTTATACAAGCAATTTTAAATGTATCACTTCTAGGTAAATTGCTAGATGGCTTTTAATTATGATTAACCATCTTTTCAGGTAAAATATCAGGTAGAGATTAACTTTGTTTGTTTATATCATTATGTATCACCTACATGTTGTATTCACTATTTTAAACTTTTAATCTAGTGCCATATTTATTTACTTACTAACTATTTACTTTACTATGATTGTATTTCTGAGTATGATCGTAAGTATTAATCTCGTACAAGCAACATTACATTTACAATACCAAACTAGTATTTCTGTTGGTATTATAGAAGTCCCCTTGGTAAACTTAATAGTAGTAACTTAAATGATATTTGTTCATTCATTCGGAAATAAATTACTCGGAAGCTTCACCTTCCGTACCAGATTTTGGGGAACTTTTGAATTCCATTGTACATTATATATTGCATGACGATATATAACAGTAATCCTTGCGCTTCATTTATCCTGACAATTTGTTTGAGAAAGAAAGTCTCCAGCATTATGAGGTTCGTCTGTATATGATATTTTGTTTAACATTCATTATAAATTAAGGAAAACATTTTTTTTATTGTTTGCTTAACGTCACATATCACACCAGTCATATGGTGGCGCCAAGATTTTATCTATGGAGGAGAGAGCCAGGTTAGAATGTAATGTTCCCGGGGATAGATCACCAGCCATCCACAAGTAAACTTGCAAGCTTTCTCACATAATCAGTTTAGGATCCAGCGAGCTTCGAACCCGCGCTGAACACAGGTTAGAGTCTGAATGGTTAAAGAAAAAGTAATCGTCATGTTTCATTATTACTTTCTCTTTCGACCACTATCAGTGGTGAACCAATCTTATAGTTTATGTGACCTTAACTTTCATTTTTAATCCAGAATTCGTTTTGACAAAATTTCTGGAAACAATTAGATTGCCCTCGTGGACTAACTGTTAGAGCATTGAGCTTTTAACCACTCCGTCTCTGGCCTTAAGTCGGCACGCGTTCGAGTCCTACAGGAACCTAAGTTAATTATGTGAAAACGGTTGCCAGATTACTTGCGGAAGGCTGGTGATTTCTTCCCAGGTACATAAGTAGCTTCGTTCCCTCCTCAACCAAAAAAAAAAAAAAAATAATAATAATAATAAATAATGATAATAATATTGGTTATAATAATAATAATAATAATAATAATAATAATAATAATAATAATAATGATCATAATAATAATAATAATAATAATAATAGTAATAATAATAATAATGATAATAAAAACCGGAATCATATCACCAAAAGATACTGTCGAGTGTTACGTAAATAAAGTCAAACAAAAAAAATAGTTTAGCCTGCTTAAGTGACCCACTGAATTAAAGGAAGGTCTTATGTTACCTAAAAGAGTGGTTCCCAAAATGGGATTTTCCTATATAAATCACCTGAATTAAGAAACCATCTGTCATATGTGGCCCCTTTTTGCTCCTTCCCTTGGACGGTCTCTTAAAACAGGCTTGACTGTAAATAAATAAATAAAACAAGAAAGAAAGAACAAATTATTTTAACTGCACAATGATACCACTGGACGTTCAGGGATCGAATTTTGTGATTAATTTCAGAGTAAAGTTACGTGCTAGTTGATACTCAAACTGAATCAATGTGCCCACCTCGAAACATGCAATATTTTGCGATAAATTATTAAATCGCTTCCTCGTTAACAAAGCAGTTGCTAATGAGAAACAAACTCTTAATTGACCAAGTAATGATTTAATTTGGTAAGCAAATGAATTTTGCTTGTCGGGAACAAAACACTTCCCGTGATCAATGTAGGAATAATAATGTACTTTATGCATCACGTGAATGCTATACAGCTATAGTCCCAAGAGATGAACCGTTTTTAGATTTATCACTGTCCCTGAATGTATCCATAGCATACGCGTTTTTTCTGTTTTCGGATCGAGACATTTATGGTTAATGGACCGTCAAATTGGCAGTAAAGAGTTAATTGAAATAGCAATATGCAATTTCTATAACATTCAGAGGGTCGCTCAGAGTCCCATAAATGTTTGATGATTTAGTAATAACATAATGACACATTCAAAAAAGCTGATTCAACTTGTCAAAGGCCGATAAGCTCGGTCATAAATCTTGACGATATCGGTGTCGCGTTTTTATATTGACTATAGTTTACCTTTCTATGCTATTAGTCGTACATAATCGCTCAGCAGTTTAGCTTAGCACGTCGTTTGTATCATCATTGATTTTCTTTCAGAATATTTTTCATATTTTCCTTTAAATATCATGTTATTGTGACCGATGGGTCAGCAGAGGAATATGATACTGAATTGAAAGTTTGATGAAAATTTGATGAGTTTACGAACATTGCTGTTCTGTCTTTTTTCCCTTCAAACCATTATCAATATTAATCAACCTATCTCAATTTAGTATTTTTATCATTTTACCCATTTAATTTCAAAACCTGTAGATGGAATTGTAGCATACACGATGATCTTTCCGATAGGTCGTAAAAAGAATTTGATCACTAGATTTAAACCGATATCTTAAAAAAGGAACAAAATAAAGCTGTAATGTGGCAAAAGCACAATTTTATTTAGAACAGTGTCTTTATGAGGACGTTACGGCTTTAAAAGGAACTACATGTAATTCATATACCACGTGATACCCGATTATGTTTGAGCGAAAATATTGTTTCGATTAGGCATTACATTGTTTCATAGGGAACCGCCGTTGTTAAGTCGTTAGCAAATTTGCCTTCTGATTGTGAGGCCGTAGGTTCGAGTCCACCCCGAGCTGTGATTTACTATCCCCGTCTTTCGGATGGGACAGTAAAACCGAAGTACCGTATCACAGATGTCGGCAAGTTAAGACAAGAACCCTTACTTCTCCATGGCCATTAGTACCGAACATGGGCTGGATTTGTCGTCATTCACCAGTTTACGGTGACGTCTCCATTCTTGAGTGGGACGTTAAACAACGGAACAAGCAACCAACCCACCAAGCAATATCGGTTCAAACAGATGTGAGATAGTCATTGTGTATCTCATAGTCTAGTATTACTCTTCATCCATGGGCCTGAAAAAAAAAATTTTTCTTTATATCATATTGTAATGTTTTTTTCTCGTACAAGACACAGCCTTTATGTTTCGGTCTAGTTGAGAAATAAGTAATTATATTTCTGGTATAATTAGAAACGTCTCAATTGTCATTCTGATACTGTTTATTGTGGGGTTAGTGAAGGGGTTATTCATAATGTTATAAGTAGTATTTGTAGTAGTAGTAGTAGTAGTGGTAGTAGTAGTAGAAGTAATATTATTCTTATCACTTGATTATCATTTTAAATAGTGGTAGTTTTACCATTATCATTTTTATATTTAGTACCGTTAGTATATTTCTAACTATAAGCTAGATAATTGAAATTCTTGTGTTTCCAAAATATGATCAACATTCACATACATGTATTCACATTTAGATTCTTTTACTGCTGCCATGGAATTAACATGTATTTGTTTACTTAAGAAATATGTTACAGATTCATTTTCTGTCTAACTGATTTCGAATCAAGACTTTGATAAAGAGTCAATAATCAGTTATTTAAAATATGTTTTCAGTTTTTCCGACTTATCAAACGGAACCGTAACAGCAAAATTGTCCAAAACATGCCAGACGTGGCGTGGCAAATCATATCAATCTATTTTAATTTACTTCCGCGAGTGAGTAACAATGGTGATTTGGTCTTTTAAAAAAGATTTTGAATTTGTTTGGCGAATGGGAACTTACCAGACAGCGGTTTTACCCGGTGCAATTTTTGAGGAACACTTCTACCCACGTACTCCGCATACCATGGGCATGTCCACCATCATCGGCGTCAAAGAGACTAAAATATTGAACATGATAATGTTTTTACTGGCGAGAACTAAAACAGATAGCATCAGCAAGTGACATAAGGCCTTTAATCAAGTCTTGATCTCACAACAGATAGCTTACAGCCAATCTCAATCGTTTATTGTGCCTTAGTTACGATTAATTTAACGATAATTGTCAAAATGATCCGAAAATACTGACCAATTATCTGACATGATGCACACGAACTGTGGTTTGTTATTTCTCACGAGGAATTTGAGGAGAATTTTAAAGAGTTTAATATAGTTGATTATCTGTTTCTTTACTTAGGAGAAGGTTACAAAAGTTAACAGTAAACAAAGATCAAAAGGAGTATTTATTTTACTAATGATTCAATTGATGTGACCCGTAAACAAGCATGTCTATTAAGTAAGGACAAATAAAACAAAAAAAAACAAAAAACAAAAAAAAAAAAAAAAAAAAGGAATAAAAAAAAAAAAGAAAAACTAAAAAGAAGACTAACTAACAGGAATTTTAACTTATAAATCACATGAATAATTAAAAGGCAAAATTCTTAAAATCAAGCAAACTATTGTATGACTATACTTTTTGTAATGATTTTAAAAAGACATTTTAGTGTAGGAATTGTAGTGAATTATCTTATTTCACCAGTCCTTTAACGTCAGTAGAACCAGAAGTGAATATCATATGTGTGTTTCTCTAACAGTGTATTTTCTAATTGTCTTTCTGAGTGTCTTTTTGTATGTGTTTCTGCCCGTATGAGTGTATCATACATTGATACATTTATGAGTAGTAGTTTGTGATTTTATAAAAGACAAACGCACTCCGGACCTAGATAACCAAGATAACCGGGCTCTCTCAAAGACATACATGACTTTTTTTTTTTATTTTTACACTTGCGTGTTTTATGTTAGAATAGTATTAAGTTTTCTCATTTTTACTGGTCTTATTTTTAACTTAGTAGAGCCAGAATTGAATATCTTATGTGAGTTTCTGTACTTGTGTATTTTTCTTTGTCTTTTCGTCATTCTGTTTGTCTTTCTCGATGTGTGTTTCTTCTCGTATGAGTGTATCACCGATGATACATTTATGAGTATTAGTTTGTATTTTTTTTTATAAATTCTTCTAGATAATGGTGCTCCGATCTAAACCGGGCTCAATCAAAGATACACATGACCTTGTTTACTTTTGCCTATTCCAGCTTAGAATTGTAGTGAATTATCTTTTTACCGGTCTTATTTTACCCGTCCTTAAAAGCGGGCAGGATCACAACTGAATAGCATATGTGGTTTTCTGTAATTATATACACTGTAGTAGTCTCTGTCTGTTTGTCTTTCTGGGCGTCTTTCTCTGTGTGTTTCTGTCCGTATGAGTGTATCAGTATTGATAAATCTATGAGTATTAGTTTGTGTTTTTATAGATTCTTCTAGACAATGGCGCTCCGTGACTGGAAAACCTAGATAACCGGGCTCTCTCAAAGACATACATGACCTTGTTTACACTTGCCTCTTAATGTTGACAAATCAAGGCCTATTCTTTTTAACTACAGCTTTGCTTGATTGTCCTGAATCGAAGATTCTCCGATTAAGAACGACTTAAGATCACTAGAAGGATATCATTATGTCAAGTATCGATTAGGAATAAATCGTTTGACACTGTTTTTATCTAAATGATAAGATTGGTTGTACTTATCACAAATTACACAACCCATTAAACAGTTTGTTCCTCTTGTCTGCAAATTAATCACTTACCAACTATTTATTCCATCTGCGATATCTCCCTCAGATAGAACTCATTGTTGGTCGTCCATAATTAAACTTATCGTCAATTTAATTTTGTCCACATATTTAAAGAAATTCTTTGTCTTTATTTGGCGGAGTCGTCTTTATGTAGAAATCTAGTTATATTTGGTTCCATTATCAGCATTATAGAGGGATTTCCATAAAAATATATGTATGAGACCACTTGAAAATTACCTGACTTTATCTGTCGAAGTTTGATTTCCTTTTAACAACGACCAGAATTTTCCAGTCTCGTTAAAGCTTGAATATGAAAAAAAAAACCGAACCAACGAAATAGAGATATAACGAAATAATTTTAAAAGTCACTTGGAGTTCGAAAAAAGTGAAGTTAATTGTAGTTATACTCAAAAGTACGAATTTTTCTGTAACCAGAAAAGTTAAAGTTATTCGCCTAAAACGGAAATTTAAAATTGTCCTCTGACGTATCACATTGTAATAAATAGAATAGCTTAAACCACCGTTTTTAATCCCCTAAAATTTCCGGGGGGGGGGGGGGGGGGGAGGTTATATAGTCGGCGGGTTATCTGTCCGCACGTTCACTGCCTTATATTATGTTTACACATGCATCATGAAAGTTGATCTCTCCAGCTTCTTTCGAGTTTTTTTTTTTTTGTGAGGCAGTTTTTATAAAGTTTACATGTTGAAGCGTATATGTGTCTGGGTTCAAAATACCCATAGTCGTCTTACAACTGTAAAACTGGCTTTTAAATTTAATTTTTTCCGATTAGTGTTTTTATCTCCCATTTCGTCAAAGGCAAGCATTTCTTTCCGGAAATAAATCGCATGTATACTGGTTATGTGACTATAACGTCAAAAAATAGTGACGTCACTGATGGAATTTGCTAACATCTATTCCTTTAAGCGGATGTCCTGTAATGCTTGGGCATAGATTATTTTCTTGCTAATAGAATTGTCATGTATCACAACATATAAAATGGTCTCTATTGCATAGTTTCAGATAATAAATAAACTATTTTATGATATGTAGTTAGATCATGAACAACATGGTAGAAGAGATTAATCAAACTATATAACTATTAGATGTTCTTTAAAATATTTTGCAAATAATATCGATAAATATTCAGTCGACAAATAATACATCAATTGTCAAATAAAGTTTTTGGTTGGCTAATATTTCAGCTAACTTTTTTCAGTCCAAGGCCCAAGGTGAGCCCAGGAAACAGTTCATTACATAACTTAGATTACCTTTGGGATTTTTTTAGATTGATTTTACATAAGAAGAATATAGGTATGGAAAAGGGTATTAGAATTAGACATACTGAGGTCAGTTATGAGTCAGTGTAACAAATATATTTGTTTTACAATGATTTAGCATGGAGACGGTCTAAAACACGTTTAAATGAGAGAAACTTAGGATTAAGTATTTTCAGCAGGAATAACGTGTGTGATGACTTGTTTTGGAATTTTCCCTAGAATAATGATATATATAATATATGGCCGTTTTTCTTTTTCTAATCTTAGCAGTATAAAATGAGATTGGATAAATAAAACAACCCTTAAAACCGATATACCAGAACAACATAACAACATATATTTTAAAGCTTAGAAAAACTCATATTTTTACCAATATGTAAATTCAAATAACTGTTAAATAATTAAACATAATTTACTTACGGATGTATGACTTTATTGACTAAATTTAAAAAAGGTTTAAAAATAAGAACACATAATTATGATTTATTCAAGAAGCAGTAGCATTAGAAACTACAAAGTTGTTGACATCATCCAAGAGAAAATCTAAGAGAACACATAATCATGATTTATTCAAGTAGCAGTAGCAGTAGAAACTACAAAGTTGTTGACATCATCTAAGAGAGTAACAATTTTGGATTTAATAAAAAATAATAAAATGATGATTTCCAAAAGCCTCAAAGGGAGGTCTGACGACCGTCGTAACAAACAATTCAAACTCAAAGTAAAATTAGAAATTATTCAAGTAAAAGTATAAAAAGACTGCCACATAGAACTGCATCTGCCTTCCGTATTCCACTCTCGTGCCTTTCAGGGATATATTTGTTGCAAGTTTAAAGTCTTCTTTAAACTTAAGATCATGCTTTGATTGCACAGAATGTGACCGCAATTTAATAATTAAAACAGGTAACATTAATTTGTTGTTTACATCATCAGTATAGTTGCTTCAGCTCTTCATTTAGTTTATTCCAAAGCAATATTAGTCTCTAGTTATTGGGTGATTTCATTCCATGGAAATTGCGGAAAAGTCTGAAATGAAAATTAATTTAAGTGAAACAAGAAATATCTTTGTAATCACAAATAAAATAATTAGTGATAGCCGACAATCATTCTGACATAAATATAAAGGGAAAATTCTTGCAGGTTTATATAATTTTATGTAAGGAAAAAAAAAGAAAAGAAAATTAAATCCTAAATAGACAATCATTAATATAAAATGTTTGATATCGCACTAAGAAGTATAACATTAATGTCGTAATTGTTAATGTTACACATATTACCATTCTGTGACATTTTGTTTTACACTCAGAAACCTATTGCTCTTCAAAGTGCGTTTACACATCATGTTTTTATTCTTAAAAACCCAAGTATTCTTCAATTTCGTTTGTTGTCTTATAAAACAAGTACAACTTTTTTGTTTAAAACAAATGTGCGATTTCCTTTATTTTCATATAAAACTAAAATGTTACTTCTAGTAAGAGTAACGTCTTCTCATCACTATTTTCTTTTAAAAAAACACAATTCTTCATCAAACTGCACGTTTTCTTACTTTCTTATAAAATAAAAGTGCATTTTCTCTTATAAATTAAAACTTACTGTTTTTGAAGGTGCATTTTCCTTTATTTACATATATAATACGCAGTTTTATACACCCAATTAGATTCACCCTATTTATTAATTTACACGCGCCCTGTGCATTCCCTAGACAAAGTATAGATTGACCCTAATCGCCTTAATAATTACGGCTAGTATGACGTTAAACATTTGGAAAGTGATAGATCCTTAAAATGATTACGGATAAATTTCATGTCACGTATCACCTAACATTATTCATCTTCAAAGGAAAACGTGTTTCAAGTCTGAAAGAAATTTTTCCAAAGAAATTGATGACCTTTACTTAAATTTCATTTTAATTGTTTTCAAACTGAGGCAAATATTTGAGGTGTCTGTTTGGGAGGGGATGGTCAAAAAGATACCATACAAATTTTGTCTGATATTTCGAAGTTTTGTTCTCAAAGACGATTTCAATTGTTGAAATAAACGGTTGTTAAATATATCATTGTTTGAATGTCGCCCCTTAAAATAGGTTAAACGTAGTGTTGCTAATGATTCAAAAGTAGCAATTAAATTTTATGCATTAGTGAGCGTTTTCGAATATGAACATAAACAAAATATCAAATTAGCTTTCATTAGCGTGTTAATTTCCATATTCACGTATAATTGTTCATAATTATGTTTCTATCTCAAAATAAGTCGAATGCAGTCGTTTCGAAGATTGATTAGTTTAAAAATTCCACCAAAGCCGAAACCTGATGACGCATTTGGAAGTAGAAAAACGAGTGGATTGGAACGTCGTGTCAAACGGTTTGCTAGCTCCCTTATGTCCAAGATAGCTCGGTTGTCAAAAAATTCAGAAATTTTCTATGGGGGCAAACTGATATATCTCCAAAAAATATCATAGCTAACATTGAAGGCGAAATTCACAAAATATATTCAGTGCCTGGATCGACCCTCTGAAAGCTGAAAAGAGACAGTAACAGATTAAAGCATGGACTCATGATTGAAATTATCTAACTTTGTAAAATGAGCATATTACTAGAAAATTGGTATTGCTAATTTACCTGGCTGTTTGGGGGCTGTCGCGGCCTCGTGGTAAGCATGTTTGACATATGATCGTGGGGTCCGGGGTTTGGACTCAAGTGAAGCTTCGATTGGTTGTCCTCCTTGTATTTCGGATGAGACAATAAAATCATGGTCCCGTGTCACATCACATCAACATCAACGACAACAGCAACATCAAAAACAACAACAACAACAGCTATTACTATTACTACTAATGCGTCGTCTACTACTACTACTACTACTGTTACTACATCTTGGGCCTCCGTGGTCTAGTGGGTAGCGTGTTCGACTTTGAATCAAATGGTCTAGGGTTCGATTCCCGAAGAGCCACTCTTTATTGCTGAAACAACATTTAATATCTCTAACATTGCTATATCAACTGTTAGTACTACTGATGCTGTTGGTACTTTAACCCTCACAACTGATACACAACACAACTACTTTTACTACATCTGCTACTGCTAGTAGTCCTATTATTCAAATTACCACTACAACAAATAGTTTTATTTATACGAGCGTACCACTACTACGGATACCACTGCTGCTGCCTCTTCTAATATTTCTATTATATTCATATTTTAATTACATATCTTAACAATTGTTATTTTCTGGTTGTACACATTAATAAAATACTGAAGGCTTACTGGAAACTATCTGAACAATTTTATGGGGTTGCTAAAAGTTGAATACGTGGACGACTTTCAGTGTTTCTTTTAAATTGCTGTGGAAACCGATGCATTTTCCTATATGTGAATTGCTCAGTCATAAAGAGAATCTTTGATTTATATCTTTTTTCCATTTAGGAGTAAATCGTTTCATTTTAAACAAAATAACCTTTATGAAATTTATAATAATAATGGAATGAGTAATGGTGGACGTCTGAAAATCATTGTAATAACTCAAATGGCATTTGTATTGTATTGTATGTACCATGTCATTGCATTTCATTCAACTTTACACTAAATGTATTTAAAACATGCTATAATATCAAACCGTGAGTCCAAAAGAAGGACGAGAATTGTGACAGAATTCCAGTCCACCTGTTTTCCCATTGTTCTGCAGCTTTTGTTCATTTCTTTTTTCAATAGCAATCGTTGTTCGTGCGCATTGTTCTGGCCTCGCTTTCATTATATTTTAGAATAATTTCTAACGTCAAAACTGTCAAAGTAACAGATAAAATCAGAACACATGGATGCAATGACGGGAAAGAAAAGTGATCCGTTTTATTGTTTGATTTTACTTCGGCATTGTGGGTGTTAGAAAAACAAACAAACAAACAAAAATAAATAAGCGAAAATTTAGAGAATCAATATGGGACATTCTGACCACTAATTAACGTGGAGTTAGCTAACTATAAAAGTGTGCAAAAGCTTTCAATTGATACAGGTAGCTAACTAAAATTTAAAATTTTGACTAACAGTTAGTGGCTCAAAACAAGTTACGACAGGTGTTTAAGTCTCATTCGCGATGCAGTCGAATTTTTCAATTTTCTTGGATGAGATAACAAATCTGAGGCTCCGAGTTACAGCGGTTTCCTTATTCTTTTTTTTTCGCTATTAGTTCCGTCAATACTTAGGGTAAATGCCACGGCACAACTAAAACAATCTAAAATAAGGCAATAAATTCATTGAGTCGGTACCTGCATATAACACTGAATGCTTCATCTGACGGGCGTATGCCTTTTAAAAAGATATGAAAATTGGAACACCGCAACCGATTTTTTTATTTTCGAAAAAAAAACAATTACAGGTTAAATGAAACCCTGACGTATGATTTGCATGACCAACAAACAAAAAGTCGGATCTCCAATTTGTATTATTTACTTTCTTTTCTTGTTTCCTTTCGTTGTCTGATGGTTTAGTCAAATTAAAGAGTATTTTTTTTTTGTTATTTTAATAGGACAACCTCGATACTCTGTGTAGTCACATGTTCAGTTAATAAGTTTTCAGGAAAGGGAGACAACTCGAGCAATTTCCAATAATAAAATTCGATTTCAAGTCTATTTTCAGTGTTAGATAAAATTGTTTTTCATAAGAACAAAAGAATCTAACGAGGTTTTCTTCGGTGCATTCAATTACAAAATCGACGTTCGCTGAGTCGATCTCCAACCAGCAAAAAGCCGAATCTTATTGATTTAGTTTGAATTGACATATGCATATTACTTATTTTTCTTTCATTTTAAATCAATATTGGTCTGTAGGGCAATTTTCTATAAACGTACGCGCACTATATTATGATTTTATCTCATTCTGTAAATATCTAAAAAAAATATTTTTAAGTAATTATGTTTTACGAATAGGCTTTTTTCTATCTACCTTTTCGAATGTGAAAAAAGTCTATCTGGCATGGAGGATGTCGAATTGACTTTTCTGAAGTGCCGTCATGTATTTACTTAGCTTACCACAAATCAGTTATCCATATACCAATTTTCGTATTTCAGGTAAAAATATATTTTATCAGACATCAATCAGAAGCAAAAATTAGAGGTACGATGAATTTGATATATCACACCTTAGCCTGAAACAACCGAAGAAACGAAGTAGGCCAGTTTGATGTCAGGTCAGTGTCGAGCTGAGCTAGAATTTATTTGAAATTTAACAAAATGTGTGTATAAATTTGTATATAAATATGAATTAAATTTTCTTGTTTCTTATAATATGATAAAAAGAAATAAAGCAGAAACAACATTATGACTGAGTCATTCAAATATAAAACTTTTTACATACTATACAAATTTTGACTTAAGTTTATGTTCCGGCAGGTAATTTGATACAAAGATAATATGACTAATATGTAGGTTTGAGTTATTATTATGGTTTCTCTTCAAATTAGATATCTACTTATTGTCTCATTGCCATAAAGCACCAGAAGTTAATGCCATATCGCGTGTCACATATTTCATGGCCCGTTGTATCATCGATCGAGTCATTTAAGCACTGTCAAATATAAACAACTATTCAACGCATTTCTTTTCTTTTCCCAAAATATTTCTTAAAAGTATTGAAATTAAATTAAAGCATATTGTTTCCGACAGGCCTATATTCCATTAGACACTTACGAGGGCAAATGTTAATGTTTCACAGTTTAAAACACTTTTCCTCATCGATGACTATTCATACACGTATGTCCCCCATGGGTTCTTAAGTATCGTTTTGACATATTGATGGGAAGTCAGGGTTGATATGCGAATTACCGAGCTAGAATTCTTTTGTTTTCGGTCAGCTCAACGTGTCTCTAGATTTCACACCTGTTTACCGTCCTATATTGAAAATCGTTATGAAAAAAGTAAAAGTTAAAGATCAACATTTAAGGCCGTAAAATATGCTCCAAAGTGTTAAACAGACCCCCTCCTTTTGGCAAAAACTACAGATTTATATAAACAGTAAATAGACGTATTGAAATAGATAACGTGTCAAGAACTCGGAAGTGGTATAAAACAAGATAAATCTGATTAGTAAGCTGTCTCTTTAAGAAAAAATTAACGGTAATTGTGTATCGCTCTTAAGAGATTTTCTGAACCTGAATAACAGTCTTTAGATTTTTTTATGTTTTAGTGTACCTGGCACCGATCGCTTGAGCTACTATAAGGATAACTTGATAGAAGTAAATAAAACTAAACTAACAGATAACGCAATTTGACAAGTCAGACATGCAAAAAAAAAAATTAAATACAAATGAGATATCTCACATCATCTGAGGTAACATAGGCCTACAGATTGTTTTTGTGTTAAGCGTTCACTTCTTACTGAAGAACCTATCCTTCTATCGGTGAAATAAAAAAAAAATTACAGGGACGCACACAAATAATAGGTCAAGAGCGATGTGCTTAAACACTGCTTTTGACCGTTATCCAATATTTTTAACTTATTGAATGCATTTTTGATTCTGTCATCCTAATCTGCGTACCAAATGACGTTTATCACATATTGTGAACACACTCGATGTAACACATATTTCTCATCACGGCATGTGCTTTAGAAGTCAAATTTTGATTTAAGAATATCAATAAAATCTCTTTTCTGCTCACATAATCATCTATATTCATTCCAGTCCCACAGACCATAAACGGATATGTCATATTTTCGGTTTCTACCGTGAGTAACGAGATCAATGCCGTGCGTGATGGAGTTTTTCTCGTAAATTTCGGAGCACCCGAACTCATCCAAAACTGTTAGTCAATCTTTTGCTTTTTTTTAAACTGTGGTATTGTCTCCTTTGTTTTTGTATTAGCTCAATGCTATGTGTCTCTCCTCTGATGCTCTCGTCGTCTGCTTTTCTTCTCAACTTTAAAATTCTGGTCGGCACCAATGCAGTTTTGTGAACAGGGAGTTACGAATAAAGAGGAATAGGCTGAGTGGTTAGGGTGTTCGATTTCGAACCGAGAGGTCCGGGGTTCGAACCCAATCCACGGTTCGGTTAGCCGTATCTGTCTTTCTGATGAGACAGTAAAAACCGATGTATCTTGCCACAGTAGGTATTGGCACAATAAAGAACCTCCATGCTCTGCGGCTATAAGTGCCGAGTATAGGCAAAATATGTCGCCCTTCACCGGCATATGTTGACGTCTCCATGTAAGTGAAATATTCTTGACTAGGACGTTTAACAACAATACAAACAAACTAAACAACAGCAAACATAAACGTGTTAAAACTGTAATATAATTATATGGAGCTCATTATCCTGTCCAATTATCAGGCTGACAAAAAATACGGAAAGAGAAACAAAACAAATAAATCATATTAATTCTGTGTACATTGTGTTGTTTTCATTGATCTGTTTATGTTTCAACTGCTGATGATTTGCTGTCACATGACTGAATTATAAAACAAATATTTTCACTGGAAATGACTCTCTTGTAGATTTTTTGTCCTCGAAAAAGTTGGGGATTCGAGACTTTTGCAAAACACATCTTTCTGTGTTTCAAAACTCCAAAATATTTTCCTTAAACTACTATTCCTTCAGCTGTTGCCTTTGCAGCAGTTTTTAGTCAGCATTCTTAAAAACTCGCCCTTCAAATTTGAAGGTCAAGTGGTATTAATCGCAAAAGATGTCAAATTATAGGTATCCTGATTTCAAAGAAATGCCTGCATTTTGTTAATCTATGAAATGTGTCGTGTAAATTGTAAGTTAGAATTAAGTATCCAAATGCTACATTTACCCTGCAAATAAAATCTAAATACCGTATAAATGTCATATTATTTACGATAAAAACATACCACATACGGTGTCCCGCACATACGCCACGTTAAGATTTCCGAAAGTAACCTATAATTATATCGCCATATAATACACCTGTCCAATTCGACTATCATGATTTTCCCGGTGTCTTAAGAAATTTCTCGTTTTATACTCGATTGATATCAAAAGTTGCTGGCACATTATCAACCTCGGTGTCTACAATTTCGTTCAAGTATGATCCTTTCTTTTTATACACCATAATTCCGACTGATAAACCAATAATTATTAGAGTAATTGTTGTTGTTGTAATGTGGAAAAGATATCGAGCCTTAGTTTCGTAAACCTTTATTATCATGATAACTACAGCCTACCAATGATTATCTGAAAATAAACCCCTGTACATTGTATCAAAGGCTAATAAAATTAGAAAAACAACTGAAAATGGATATAATACTAAATGATACATATCAGCAGATCTGCCTTTTATGACAAGATAATTAGAAAGAAATGGCGACCATCTTCAATCATTTACAGAAAAAGTAAATTTCAGGGATATTTCTCTAAAACAGTTATTTTCCTTAAAGATTCATTCGATGAACATTATAGGAACATAAGAATGGCCTCAGTGCTTGAAGCTCGCTTGAACCTAAACTGATTATGTGAGAAAGTTGCCAGCTTTCTTACGGATGGCCGGTGTCCTCTCCCCGGGTACATTTGTGACCGGGCTCTCTCCTCCACCAATAAAAATATGGCGCCACCATATGACTGAAAGACTGTCGAGTGCGGCGATAAGCAAAATACAATGTAACAAAACAATCAAGAATTGTCTGAACAAGAGCGTATGTCCTCCTTTTGTTTACAATTAGGCTTACTTTTTTACTGCCATCTGACGTCACCGTCATGATATAGAGTCGGATATTGTAAATAGTGTATCTGCAGATGAGAGCAAATTCAATCTCGACAATTAAGAAGACACGAAATTATCAATAAGTAACATTTCTGTCGAATACGAACGGATTCCCGGGTGATTTAATTTTACTTCTTAAAATTGTTAGGGAATCGACGATGCGTTTGCCGCATGCATATATCTTGCTTTCGCGAATTTATCGTTAAACTTTGATAAAAGAAATATGTTCACGTGGAAGCATATATGGATTAACAAATTCTTATGCAGAAGAAAATGCATTTTCGTATGTATACTAGTTCGCGACCAACATGAATGAAAAAACATTTTCCTAACAACTAAAATGATTTTAACTTACAATTAACCTTTTCACTTACCAACACATACATACATACATACATACATACATACATACATACATACGGGTAGATAGATCAATAAATAGAAAAAGAGATAGGCGAAAACAAGAGAGAGAGAGAGAGAGAGAGAGAGAGAGAGAGAGAGAGAGGGTCAAACTGATGAAAATTTTAGTACAATGGTTGTATTTAAGAGAATATGTAGAACAGTAATTAGATTGAACTGTGCATCACAGAGAAATATCAAGCGTCTTCATTTAAATTTTATTCTCGCGTTTCCTGGTAAAACTGACTGCATAATTAATTAATTTCTGTTTAAATACTCTTGTAAAGATATCTACGGTATTGAATACCAGATTGACATTTGCACCGTTGCTGGTAATTGCATGTAATATATTTTAAATTGGTTAACCAGTAGACATTGTTATTTCTTACTTTTAGTATATTAAAGCTGTGAATGTATTTGATCGGTCTACGTAAGAAAAGAGTAATTAAAGTGAGGAATAAAGGGAAGTTTTATATCAATATATCTCCTCACGATTTTTTTTCTTCAAAATTATATATATAATATAGATTTTTTACTTGGCACTCAGGTTGACCACGTTAGGCTACTTTTAAAATTATTAATGCTAAAATACGATTGCACATGTATAAGTCTACATTTATTTTATCACTATCGACAGTAATACATATATGAGGTATATACTTTCATCACCTTAAGGTTTTAAAACTATACCAGAACGTTTACATCAAGGGTATTTTTAAATAATAATATGAAAGCAAAATGTAGAATTTACAATTTATTTTTACACATGACTAGCCTTGCTCCCTTAGGTATTTTTATAATTATATATTATGAACAGTTTATTCTAGCCACATCTAAGACAAGTTTTTCAACAAGGGTTATCTCTCTTTGACTCTTTGTGTAAAATTTAAGTCTCTCATTCGAACATAATTGATTTCCAGTCGAGAAATTCGTAAAGCAAACAAATTAACACAAATGTGCCATGATCCCATACGCTGTTCAGATTATTTATGCTCATAGTTCTGAACTTACTTATCGTTAAAAGAGCTTTGTGATATATATGCCTTGTGTTCCAACTTACATGTGTATAACTAACATCACATTCGACTATTTTTCTGTATTCTATAATTTTTGACACGACGGGTGCCGCGCGCTGAGCAGGAGTTGCTTACCCTTTCTGGAGCACCTGAACTCACCCCTGGTTTTAGGTGTGTTCGTCACTACGAGTCGTGTTGTGTTGATTGCTCTTTGTGTTATTGTCTGTTTTTGATTTGGCCATGGTTTTGTCTTCCTTAGGATTTTGAATTTTTATTGCCCCCTTGGTATCTTCTACTGTCACTTTTTTTTCTTTTTAGATATGGTAACGACATCTCCACATAAGTGAAAGGTTCTTGAGTGGAATGTTAAGCACACAACGAGCAACCAACCAAGATATAGCAACAGAATCTTGCCATTGCAATACATATGTTAAAAATATTTGTTGTCTCGTTTATATTCCATAAGTTTAAAAATACAGGTATATTTTTTCTGGAAATATCCAGTGCAGACTGCATATCCTGAATCCACAGATAAGGAAACATAACACTTTTTTTTTATTCAAATTTGAAATGCGGCAGATTTTACAATTTTTTATTGTAGTAGTTGCTAGAGCGTTTTACACACTGATTACTCCGTTTACCTGATCAAAAAATAGGGCTCACGGTAGGTGTGACAAGTCAACAAGGGATGCTTACATGTCCGAGGCACCTGATCCCACCCTTTGTGTTTCCTTATTTTGCATTACTTATAGGAATTATGAGATAGATCACTGTTCGTTATATTTGCCTTTTCATTCAATACATATTTCGCTAAGGAAATTTCGATAAGAATATGACTTGCATTAAATTTTTATTGGTTATATACTTTTGTTCCAACCCCATTCGTGAATATTCTTCATTTGAGACCAGAACTGTTCAAAATATGCAGTTTTGCGTCGAACAGGACCGGAAGCTTCAAATATTTATAGGTCCTTCCTGTTTTACTTCACATTTGCATTGCAGATCCTTTTCGTTTAAAGAGATATAACATTATGAAATACACTTTTTATACTTAAGCGTTTTGTTTCTTGACTGTTATTAGTGCTTTGTCCAGGTGGAAATATCCAAGGATTGAGTCTTTGGAACGAGTTAGTACAACTTTGCTTCCGTCATATGTCACAGGAGGTTAGTACGTTTAAATTTCTTAATTGCTCAATAACACTTTTGATAGATATTTTAAGCCTTAAATCCGGCAACATTTTCAAATGCGTCAAATATTTCTTAGAAGATAGTTATAACAGTAGTAAAACAAACCAAAACTAATTTCACCTCCAATAATTCATCAGTTTTTATATCGAGTCGGACTACTGACAAACAAGTTGGTGGTATAGGGGTTCCAATAGTCTCAGTTAAAGTCAGTTTTTCGTAAATTCGGTATAATGGTCTGTTTTGCCAATACATACTGTCATTGGTTCGAATGCTGTCTTGAGTGCTTCATACCAATTGTTAGACTCCGTTTGCCTTGTCAAGATATAGGGTCCACGGCGGGTGTGACCGGTAGACAGGGGATGCTTACTCCTCCTAGGCACCTGATCCCACCTCAGGTGTGTCTAGGGGTCCATGTTTGCCCAACTCTTTATTTCAGAATCCTTATAGGAATTTTGAGGTCGATCATTGTTTGTTAACTTTAATTTATCATCTAATGACATTGGTATTGAATTCAAATACATTCTTTCTGAATTCAAATGAAAGCACTCTACTAGCTTAACGTATTCTAAGAGTCGGAGGAAGACACACATGGAGGTATATGCATTAATACCCTCGCAAATCAAAAGAAAAAGTCAACACTAATAGATCCCCCTTTATATCTGTTGTCCGCTTCTTTCGATTTCTCGTTAACTTGTGCGTTGTTATGTAAATGGGCGTTGTAAAACAAAATCTTTTTTTCAAAAATTAAGTGCAAAAGCACAAAAATATTATTTATATTTACCGAAATAATGAAATGATTAAAAAATGAAATGAAAGTTCATCGTATCAATATATTAATTCTTTAAGCATCTATTTGGTTTCTATCGTGAAATCAATTTGGCGAAATGGTTGTGCAAAGTATGTTCCCCTCTCAGGTACACAATTTTGTATATCAATGCGTTCTTAGGAACAACACCATAACTAGTGACTCCCTTCAAACAACGAGATATAGAAAGATGCGATGACGTTTTCATCGATATTTTGCTGAATTCAACAGGTTTCCATGGGGATAAGAATAACTTAAATATTTCTCATTTCTAGCAAAACCTTATTGAGAAAAGGAAAAAAGAAACCCTAATCTTGGTCAGATAGATCTAGAGGTAAAATCTTCTGATTTCATAATTTCAAATCATTATATCGTATTACTCAAGATACTTAAGAATTAAGTACAACACAGCATAATCTTAATGTAACCAGTATTGCGTAACTTTTAATTAAAAAGCGAATAGTAATTGTGAGTTGAACGTAGGAATTAATTAGCTAATTTCAAAGCTAATACTCTTTTCGCCATAAACAACACGTAAGCGAGACAAATTGTCTACTAAAATTGTATTACACCCAACTTAAAGAAAATAAGCTTAACGGCAAAAAAGTCTAAATATGACCAATATTACATTCATCCTATTTATCATTCCACAGTACCGGAATTAAATAAGAAATTGATGTCACTTACTTACAAATTTACGATTTCATTGTCTCCTAGGATTCGGAAATTCTTGTCTCAGTTCAAATGTAAAACTAACAAATATAATACTTCAGATTAATTTGGAGAGGCATTCAAGTGAAGACTAGTAATAAACATCTGTTTTCATTTGCAGTTGTTTCGTGACCTGTAACTGGATTCACACAAACAATCAACAGTTTTTTCTTGTTTAACTCGTTAGATATTACAAAATTCAATATGTCGGCCGTTGCGGGTCGTTCAATGTTGCCACTTTCGGATTAAATGTTCAGTAAAATTTCCGTTTTAATCAAGTTCCATTTTCTATTGGAATTGGATGTTTGACAAAATGATGGAGTAATAATTTGTGGTCACTCATGTAAGATAACCATTATACAATGTATGATATGAAGGATTTAAACTATCCGAAACGATATTGCAACAACATCCTTATTTCCGGTTGCGCTCCATACTGGATGAAAGGGGATGTCTTATTGAAGTACATGTATTTAAGATACTGCAACTGATAGATCCAGAGACAGTAGCGATGTACAATGCTCGCATTGCAATCGGGAGGTCCAGGTTTCGAGTCTCATAGGAGTGGTACTGTCCTAAAGATGAGACAGTACATTTAAATGCCCTTTCCTCCATCACGAAAGGCGTATCGAGACATGTAACATCTGCTACTTCTTCGCTATAATTATTTAATAAAACGATTATAAATAAATACAGTTGAGACTGTCTTATGTGACTTTCCAAGGGACTAATGAATGATGGTCACGTAAGACAGGGAGTCGCTTAATACACAAAAGAAAGGGAGTCACTTAATACAAGGATTCACTAAGACAGTATCGACTGTAAATAAATGAATAAATAAATTCTCCTAAGAGACCATCCATGGGAAGCAGCAAAACTGTTGCATAAATTATGAATGACAGGTTGTCTCTTAATTCAGGTGATTTATATAGGAAAATCCCTATCTGGGAACCATACATTTGGGTCGCATACGACAGGAAGTCCCTTTAGTCAGTCGGTCACTAAGAAAGGTAAATCTGTAAATAAATAAATACATGTACATCTGAAACTCATTATTAAGACCACCAAAGTTACTGACTAGAATTGGTCTGATAAGTGAGGTGGTGTCCTACGTGAGGTTGAAATAGCCTTGAAGAGTGATTGACAGAGTGATTTTTTATGGATTTTAGTGGTCTGACTAGTGAGATGGTACCCTGAGTGGGATAGTCTTTAAGCGAGGTTCCACTGTAAACAAATAGATAATCCTTTCATCAGTTTTCGTCGATGGCCTACATTAAGTATTCTTGAGTGGAGCGTTAAACAAAATAACATCACAAGAACAACAACACTAACAACAGAGAGATAATTATTAAAGTATAAATAATCTTTGTCTAATGTTTTTGTCTTGCTTTTCTTTTCCTTTTTCTTTCCCTCTAACACGGGTTCTAAAATTCCGTTCGTTCCTTCTTTCTTTTTATGAGACATAATTTTCACGGATTTGTTCCTGGTGGAATTGTAAATCTAATTGTGACTGTAGATCAAATATTACATGTTTATTCTTGTCAGCAGGAATTAGTGGTCTTAATGCGCTTTGTGTACAACAACTCCGAGTGTAAATTATTTATTTTTGGTGCTTTAAAGTTTTCGTAACGAAGGAGTCTTCTCTAAATGAGCTGTTTCTCTCGGAGGTTTGTAGGCTTTAACTAAAAAACATTAGTAGCATGGGTTGTTCTTCCATCTAGTTGTTGTTTAACGTCCAAATTTTTCACGTGCTGGACGTTAAACAACAATTCAATAAACAACCAATTAACAATTACGGAGCTACGGCGTCTCTCGATATGACTTTCTCTTCCCCGACTCAAAAAGATACCACAATATGACGAAATGTTTTAGAGCGCAAAACAAAAAACAAACACAAACGAACAAAACGAATAAAATCATAATTTTTACACAAAATTTCCTGTTTTACATTTCACGAAATGCCACCCTCTTATATGGACTTTACAAAATTTACGCACCAATGAAGCAGATGAAATTCTGTCTTGATTTCAACCGTATCATTCGACTTCATGACACCTATCATTCCACTAAATAACTAGAAGGCATGACCATTCCCCTGACAGGTGAACGCTCTGTCACAGCGCCGGTGGTCCTACGCACTGCCCGTTTATGCGAAAAATCCATCTCACTTGTTTATTTTTTCCACATTTAACACACACAATGTACAAAATAATCCTTTTAGTGCTGGCATAGTGGATGAAACGTTGTTACTGAAAAAACAACAAATATAAATACGATTTGTTCATTTGTCTTTTTCTGCGATTTAAAAGATCAATAGAATTATATTGAATAAAGTAATTATAAAAGAAAACGCTTTTGACAATGGAAAAAAATAATAATCATGATTAAAGTTGTTATGATACTAAAAGAAATGATACAGATAAAGATTATATCAATGAAAAAAAAATTATAATAATAATAAAAACAATAATAATAACAATGTTGATGATAATAATAATAATAATAATAATGATCATAAAAAATGATAATAATAATAATAATAATTATAATAATTGTTCTATATATTTTGATATAGTATTACTAAAAATACTAATAATAATCATGATAATGGGTGTGCTTTCAATAATTAAAATGAATTATTTGTTGTGATTATTTTTTTCGATTACTATCTTTAAATGATAATGATGTTGATATAGATGATAATGTTAATTATCATTATTGCTAGTTTTAAAAAAATTATGAAATCACGAAATATTCATTTATTCGTTCCGTCATCTTTGCCTTAATCTGTTTTATATTTTATTTAAATACAGCTGACGTCATCGAATATGAACCAGTCCCTAGCAACGCGATTTTGATATCCATCCATATTCCTTAAAAAATTGTCTCGTTTTGTTTGCATTTCAGAACATACTGACAATACATGCAAGACCCAGAGACATTTATTGCGTAACCCTGGTGTATCACAGCAGAAATTAAACTCACACATGAGGCCATCCGAGCCTGAACGATGAAATCACAAAACAATTTCGAACTCTCTGAAGGTACAGTATGATGCCTATGAAATTACACCATGGTGACGCATTAGCTGTTTTAATTCAATTTCCTCATATCAAAGAACGCAATTTGGATAACAGAGTATGACTTTGAGTTGATATCGCCGATCATAGGTAGTTGTTGAGCGGCTTTCATTTTCCGATTGCCTTTTAATTAACAATGAGCTTACCCTCTTGTGAATCATTTCTATGAGGAGAAAAATAATGGCAATTGCTATAATAAAAATGATATAGACGTAACAGTATTTTCCTGTTTTATCCCAAAGGTTTTCATTGGTCCATAAAGAAAATTAGCTATTCTTAATTGGTGATAGTTATCGTTACCATTTGTCGTGTTGCAGCCAATGAAAAGAGGATTAATGCAGTAATAATATCAAATTACAAAGTGAAATAATACTGATTGTACTATCATATCTCTCTTAGCGACGACGATGCACTAATAATATATTTTTTTCTTTTAAATAACTCCAATCATCTGAAATTGCATCAACTCTTACTCGGCCTATTGTAGACATGCGCAATGAATTGTTAAATAGATTTCCAGTACTCAGAATTTGGTATCATTTTATCCACATATCATCATAGTTTCATTCCGAGCGTACCATTGATTGAAGTTTTGTTGAAGATATAAATCCATATTGTGATGGCCCAGAGTGTCCTGAAAGTGTCAGCATCATATGTTTGTGTCAGATCCGGCGCAAATATGTGATGCACAATATGCATTAAGTTTTCATTTTTCTATGTTAGACAGTTACCATAGAATTGTTGAATATGTCGGCGTTAATTTATTAATACTATTTCCGCTTTTTTTCCTTTTATAGTATCATTCAAAGTGCATCCTCGATTAATCGATCGCTTTAGATCACACACATGAATATATAAGCACATATCTTTAGCGTATATTTTAATAAAATAAATTTGAAGACTAACTTCGTAAGTTTCTAAAGTTTCTGGTACGTTTAGAATAATTATGATCTCAACATAAACAAGAAATTGCCGACCCAATAATCATATACATTATGTGTGAATCTAAGCAAAGTGCGGTTATAAAAAGTAAAAGCTCGAGAATACTTTTTTTTTATTGAAGATGTTATGGTCTTTTATCTATTCCCTTTCATTCGATAAGTATCCATGCTGGTTGCCAATACGCATCCGCTTTATTTGCCATTAGTTTGAGAAAAATGAATAAAAGGATAAAAGGAGTTCAAACGCGATTCCAGCAGGGATATAATGATTATTTGGTTAAAAACCATATGAAGATTATCATGTTATCATGAAGAGCAATATGAATCCCTACTGAAATGGGACCAGGTGTCCAGGAAAAAGTCATCGCCTCTCTCTAATTTGGTACACCGGTCCCAACTGAGCCACGGAAACTTCGCAATTTATATCACTTAGCGGTGAAACCATAAAAGTAACTTTGTATCTGGAAAATGTTTCGAGAAGTAAAACAAGTATTTAAACTTCTATTCCAGAAATCAAGCATGACAATATCTAATAAGAACTTATAATTAATGCAAAAGTGTGCGCATTTCTTTTTTCAAATGATGATAATTAGAACGCCACATTATCAATTGCACGAGAAATATATACTTTAATGGTGTTTGAACACAAGCTTACGTATGGTCACCTGATGGTTGCTAATTGCACTGTGTTGATATGTAGTGATCCCGGAAGCGTTTCTTTAACTAGCTCTCTGTAAGCATGAATAATTGTAAATGCCGCTGTTAATGCGATATTTTAGAGCAAATTAATCGTATAGGATTAATTCTGTGGTAACGTGTTAACCTTCAGAGCACCAGGTCTTGGGTTCGAGCCCGCTTAGCGGTGGCGGCTTATTGTGCCTTCTCTTGGGATGTGGCAGGTACAAATCAAGGTCGTTGGTCATAGTTTAAGACGGAACGTTAAAAAATCCCAAGATGCTCAATGGTAGGAATTAAAGAACATAGGTCATACATGTAGTAATTCATCAGCATTTGATGTCAACTTCTTACCAGTTAAAGATGTTTAAGTGGGACGTAAAACAATTTTACAACAACAACAACAACAACAAAAAAACAATAATCCAGCAAAGTAAGGGGTTATTATATGCATTCTGTGTATAACTCAAATGTGCTGCAACGGAAATAGATATGTTATACAATGTTAAATAAGAAAGCAGGCGTAAATTACACTAGAACAAAACTATTCAATGCGCTCATAGTGTATGCAAACCACCAACGCAGAGGTTCCTGTGATTACTGTGTCATACATGTAATGATTGTAGCAAAACTATAAATGATACGGATGTGAAAATATGTAGACAACATTTTATTAGTCGTCAACCACATGATCAAGGCCAGGTGCCCGACAATTTGTAAACAAGAGTATGTTATTTATTTAATTTGGATTATGTTTGTGTTATACAAGTCGAACCTATCCAAATCTTGCAAAAGCATCTGAATCAAGACCGATATATAAATATGAATAACAATTTATAAAAAACAAAATGTTGAAATTTTGTAGTTCATCTTCCCAAGGGTATAACTCAGAAAATTTGTAAATATATGTACATGTACATGTATATTATTATAAGAAGCGACATTGGACGACAAGGAAAATTTAAGAAAAAAAATCGGTAGCATCCAGAGCTAAATAAAATGCATATTGAAAATGCCAGATATTTTCATTATGCTCGGTTTATTTACAAGATCTGTTAATTCCAAAAATTTTTCTCACTTAGCTTATCTAATCGTGTATGTATATGTTTAACATTTCTTTACAGAAAGTTATCTTTCATGTTCTATTACATTGACTTTCTTTTTCAAATAAGCGTGTGTAGTCCCGAGGATTTTCAATTTTAGAATTGCAAAGACGTTTCCGGGTGAATGAATAGAACCATGATTTATTATATGACAATTACACGCATGACGTAAGATAAATGTGCATGCGCATTTAAAGTTTTCCGCTAGAAATGTGACTAAAAGCCCATATGGTTTTAAATGCATTTGCGTTGATAACTTGAATATGAAAGGCTTGGTACAACTGAAAACTGAAGCGAAATAACGAATTCCAGGCGACTTACGACAATCAAAGCGATTTACAATTTTGTATGAACGTTTGAAATAACACTATTTAACCTACCAATGGACTTGAATAATTACTGAACATTTAAAGTCAATCGTGTTCTTCATTTCATCGAAGATTTGTAAACAGTGAAAATCAACTGTGAGACAAGATATCTAAATTTTAAACAGTTTTTGCTCCAGGGGATTCATATATCATATGAGTTTCAAAAACAAACTTGTGTTAAAAAGAGGGATAAAAATGACTTTATCATGCGATTAAATGAACAGAAGCTTAAAGACTTAACTACTAAGGAAATATGAAGCAATACAAGCATAATTCATTTAACTTTTATTAACAACTACGCCAAGGTATATTGTTGTATGTTACTTACGGGCACGGTAGCCAAAGTTTATTATGTTCGGGCACGGTAGCCCAGCTTTTCTTACGGGCACGGCGGCCCTGTCATCTCGTAAATAAACACATGTTCTGGCAGCAATTGTTTGTTACGGATTGTTTGGCCCTTTCGGAAAAAGAGTTCCAGTCTCAGTGTTGTTGCTATACAACTTTCGAATGAATACATATATATTCATGACAATAAAACTCAATTGAAAAAAAATGTTCCATATGCTTTAGTCAGATGTCTCTCGATCGTCCTGCTGTTGTATTGTTATTCAACGTTCCTTTTCAAGAATCTATCTTTCCTTCATAATTCCATGGTCTTGTTCGCCGATACGACCTTTCATTAGGTCGAATGCTGAATGACATGTTTCAAACCGGTAGTTAGACCGTTCTTTACACACCGATTTTGACTACGAATTGCTTCGTTAAACTGATCAAGATATAGGAGTAACAGCGGGTGTGACCGGCCAACAGGGGAAGCTTACTCCTCCTAGCCACCTGGTCCCAACTCTGGGGTGTCCAGGGGCCCGCTTTTGCCCAGCTACTTACTGTGTATCCCTTATAGGAATTATGAGATCTATCACTGTTGTTACTTGAACCTTTTTAAATAAACGCCTTTGAATACCATTTGATGGTTTCAGATTCTGGTCTATGATTCGCACTCCAAATCAATCAGAATATTTCTGACATGCGCACAAGTACCGTGACCCAGGACCTCGACTATTACTGTCACATCCGAAGGAAAGGGAAACTAGTCGCTTCTATCGATTGACCTTGAGTCACTTCATCACGATTATAAGATCAACCCGCTACCATGGCCCTACGACTCTCTCCAATCATTTTTTTCTCCTCATTCACCTACGACTCTCTCCAATCATATTTTCTCCTTTGCTTGTTCAATTGTGGTCTACCAACTGAAACGAGAGTTCGTTTCTCGATCACCTTGGTTTTGACTTTGGGGTTGCGGCGGGTATGACATTTCGTCGGGGGAGTCTTGCTTTTCTGTGGCACCTAATCCTAGCTCTGGGTATTCAGAGGTCTGCATTTTTTCGGTGTTAATAGGTTTTGTTTGTTCTCGTCTGGTTCTCCTGGCGAATGATACCTTGGTGTCTGGGATTATTAAAATATCACTAAACTTTCTGAAGGCTTGCTCATCAAAATGAAGCATATTACTTCCGGGAGTTCGCTTGCGTTGAAATTTTTATTTACGACAATATGACAAAGAATATACAGTCGAGACTGTCTTATGTGACTCTCCAATGGACTAATAAAAGATGGTCACATAAGACAGGGAGTCACTTAATACAGGCTAATTATATAGTAAAACCTTATGGGCGGTCGACTTGAGAATGGTCACATAAGACAGGGAGTCACTTAATACAGGAGTCACCAAGACATTCTCGACTGTACTACACTGCAAAAAAAACCCGATGTCAATACACCTTCGTCTGATGAAGATTAAGGTGCTCCAAATCAGGGGAGATAAGATAAGATTTTATGGGAAGCCTAGGATCCAAGGATAGCTATAAAACTTAGATTCGCTTATAAATATTTTCGCTGTTCATCGTGTAAATCATTTGCAATGTGTGATATATTCCATATACAACATCTAATACAGTCTAGCCTCATTAACCCGGACGTCAATAATCCGGATATTTCATCTTCCGAACGAAAATTACTTCTAGTAATATTTTCAAATTGTTTAAGTCGACATTATATGTACAGTCTAACCTGCCTTAGCGCCCACTGAATTAAATGAAACCCTGTCTTGTGTGACCTAATGTATGGTTCCCAAAACAGTTTTTCCCTATATAAATCACCTGAATTAAGAGACCACCTGTCATATGTGACCCTCTTTGCTCATTCCGTTTGACGGTCTTTTAAAACAGTTGTTGTAGTAATTCAGATGCTTTATTTTTTCCGGACAATTTACTTGGGAACGAAAGTGTCCTAATTAATGAGACTCTGTACATTTAATCGCATCTGTGTGATGACCAATGACGTTCAATAGCCATGTATAAAAATCCCAAATGAACACACTAGGTTTCAAAAGTGTTATAAGATAACATAATAAAGTATTTCAATAAAGCGCTGATAACAAAAGTTGATATCATATTTCGCAGGTAAGTGGTTAAAGATCCAAGACTACTTAATATCATCAAGTATCGGACAAAGACCAACATCTGACATCCTTCGCCGAAGAACGGTGACGTCACAGTATCGGTGGAAAAACTCAAGTAGGGCGTTTTACAAGAAAACGTTGAGACCTCCGTGCCCTAGTGGTTAACTAATATTTGCAAATTCTAAATTTTTGGAGTTGGTTTGTAGGCCTATATGTTATTTTAATAATCTACTTTCAGTTATGTTCATTAAGTGAAACCTATATTCACTCCAATACACGTACCCTCACATTAACCTATAACTTGGTACTGGTTATTCAAGTTAATCTTTCTCTAGTTATCTTCATTACACTAAAATCGGTATCCATTCTTAAAAACATTTTTTATTTTGGGGGTAACAGGGCACATAATGGCAAAGGATTATTCATTCACTGATCGATGTTGGTTAAAGCAGATTTTATTTAGATGGGTTTTATATATTACAAGTTAAGCGTTGGAAATAAAACCTTCTTATACAGTCCCGTACATGTAAAATACCAAATAAATAATTCGTAGGTAAAATTATCTAAATTAATGAAGTGGAAAAATACAAAGCGCCATGTTGTTTAAAACAATTAATAATTTATATTGTTGCCAAGAAAAGCACAAGCAATTCTTTCATCTTGGTTTGGATGGCATTGATGAACTCTTTGGCAGTTCACGAAATCAATTGGAAACCCTGATGGAGGAAGTTCTATCATTCCTCATTGCAGTTATGAAAAATTAACGACAGTTAAACTATGGTACAATGCCCTACCTAATAGATCTAGTGTATTATATAAACTGCATACAACATCAAAATTCAATCATGTCCTCGTCATTTAAAGCCAGCTAAAACGATGCTAAATAATTCAACATCAATTTCACGGCGCGCTAGTCATATTCAATACACCAGTAAATACCTCTTGCTAACAACATACCTGCAGCCATGTATACGAACCTCCGAGTCGTCTTCTCTAAAAGTAAACACACAGAGCCGGGGCCACTAACGGCAAACTACTGCTAGCTGTTTTGTTTTTTTTTTATTCTGTTATGGTTTCTCTTTCTTTTCTTTTTTGGTTTTTGTTTTGTTTTTTTCTTGTGCAAATCTCTTTTTTTAAAGGAAATAGAACTAATTCATGTTCTATGTACCATCCGATATCATCTGTACGGTACAAGCATCTCCGATTGCGATGGAAAGAAACTGTTTCGCAATGGTCCGACTGAAATAACGTGACGGCTGGATAACGTCTTTTAGCTTCATTCCACCACTAATAGAAATAATAGTCCCGCACAAATGTTTTCGGGAATCACGTGGTACGTGCTTTAGTTCCATTCAATCTTAATCACAAGATACCATTACTCCGCCTTACTATCTGTTTCGATATATATTCAGGGGCCCATTTCACAAAAAATCTTACGATCAAAATCACTCGTAATCGTAAGTTAGCAATATTTCAATTGTTCATATTTTGCACATTTTACGATGAAATTGACAAATTGTTATGAAATTTGATTTGCATAAATGATAGACAATCTAACCTATTTTAAGAGACAGAACAAGGAAAGGAGCAAAAAGGGTCACATATGACAGGTTGTCTCTTAATTCAGGTGATTTATATAGGAAAAAAATATTTTGGTAACCACTGATATAGGTCACATAAGACAGGTTTTTCTTTAAACCAGTGGGTCGCTAAGGCAGGTTAAACTGTAAGTTATAATTTGACTATATCTATTGAATTACATTTAAAATTTGTCAAATAAACAAAAATTAAATTTCATACATTTACGAATACGAAAGCTTTTTATCGTAAGATTCTTTGTGAAAAGAGCTAAAGGACTGTTCTATTGATGAGTTTGCCGTAGCTGTTGTTGTCACACTAACCAATCTTTCCCTCAGACGGAAACGTAACGGAATGTCCAAGATGGCCATCTCAGCAATTTTGGCCATCTCAGCAATTTTGGCAATCTCAGCAATTTTGGCAATCTCAGCACTACAACAGAAAGGAATCTTTAACGCCACTCGAGAACTCACTTTTATCTGAAGGAAAGGAAACTCCATAAACTCCAAAAAATAAGGCACCCGATGTGAAGAAAAGTTCAAGGCCACAAAACCACGACGGTTGTATCGCTAACTTTTATATCTACAAAAGCGTATATATAAAACCATATATTGAATCCACTTTGTACGGATTTCATCTAAGGTTTAGTGGATGAAGTTTCATTCAATAATCTTTTATCCTTATGGTGACATAATTGCATAATTGTTAATGGCTTTAAATTTTTAACCTATGCGCAGTATATTAAGCGTTTATTAAATTACATTTTAGGAACAAAGTTACGACATGCAAGGCATTGTATTGACATGTTCAAACTAAGTATTCAAAATCCTCGGTCTCAGATACATCTTATTCTCAGAGAGTATCTGCATTGAACTGTAGAATATTACTCAGTATGGGCATTTTCTCAACGAAGCTACGGGCAATAAAAATTTCTCCGACAGAATCATTTTTCCAGTTATAAGATTGTTGGACAGATACGGATCCCTGGATATATCAGAAGTGGAATCAGGTGCTTAGGATGATTACTCATGTAAGCAGACCAAAATTGAAATCTTCTGTTTCCTCTGCGGAAAACAGTCTCACCTGAGCTGAGAAAATGTAGTCTTGGTCATTTTTACAAAAATATCTTTCGATTAAAATAACTCTTTATGGTCAGGGAGCAATTTTCAAATTAGATAACTTCCTGTATCTCGTTATGTCCTATTACGTTCGTACGGGATTTGGATCTCCGATGGTAATGAAACGTAGGTCCACCTAATCTTCCCGCTGCAAATCTATGACGTTAGCGAGGGACATCATATTCTTGCGTCATTCCATCACCAATATGAACAACAGTCTGGCACAAACCTTATCGGGTGTCATTTTGTTCAGGAATGTTTCCCATTCACTCCAAAATAATGTTATTAAGCTTTTAGGCCAAGGTTTCGTTTTTCTTAGACAAAAGAAATTCTGGACAATCAGCACTTTTTACTATTAGTATTACCTATCTTGTCTATTTGCTAATCTTATATGCAAAATATATATAAACTGTTGTTTGTCTCGCTTTCCACAATAAAATGTGAAAATGTTCTCGGGTTAAATGGTAGCTACTATAAACGTCATATCCGGTTTTGTATTAACTGATTATCGCGCTAAAAGAAATCGGAAATTTGATAATATTTCCAACCGTTGTTTATGACACTGAAATCAGCGATTGTGTTATAAGTCGGAAATTTGCGTTAAGTATTGGGAAATTAGATGTGTGTTTACTTCCTCAGTTTGTGATGTGCTCTGTAATTAACGACATAAATTCAATATTTATTTTCACATAGAACTCTTAACTTTCATTTCACCCACGATTATATCTGTAACGGTTATAGATTTGCTCAGTTACTAACCTAGTACAAATTGCCACTGTTAATCATTATATGATTATAAGCAATTTTGTATAAGGAAGTGCAGTCCCATTCTTTGTTTACATTCGAAATAGAAAAAAAATCATGCTTTTGCTGAATGCTGACACTACAATACTGAGATGACGCAGATTCACGAGCAGACAAAATGAGTTATATAAAGATATAAGCTGGGCCTGGGATCATACAACTTTAGATTTTGCTTAAGTCTTGAAATTTAATACTCAAGTAAATTCTGAAGTTTTTTGGGACTCAGCGCAGTAAATGCAATTTTATTATGAACTTCAAGACAAATATAAGCGACACATGACGAAGGAAGCCAAATTTGTAAGGAAATAGAATTCATTTCAAAAGTTTAGCTTTGACAAGCCCTCTGACAATTTCTAAAAAGGAAACACTGACAAATTACTTCAGTTCGGAACACGTGCAATCTAGATCCCTCTCTTCATGTAAGATCACAAAGCATTTAAGTTTTCAGCTCATCCTACAGTTATTCCCTTTTTAAACTTAAAGAGAAATTGAAAGAATTAGTTCAGCTTTGTTTTATAAAACATAATTGCCAATGTAGATACAATATCTCGTAATCTTCGTTACAAACCACTCTTATTCTAACAAGAATTTCTCTGAAAATGACATCCTCAGACATCTTAATATTTTTTTTACAACAGAGTTGTTTTCGATGGGCGGGCTTTTCAACACACCATCGGCATTCAAATGGGTACCAACTGTGCTCAATTTCTTGCTAACCTATTCCCCTATTCCTATGAAGCTAGCTTCTTACAGGGACTTCTAAACAAAAAGGACAAGAACTTAGCTCAATAATTCTCCCTCATGTTTCGAAAAATAGATAAGTTCCATTCAGTAAGTAAATCAAAGTTTGGCGACTATGTCGATCTCATCTATCAAAAATGAACTTGAAGTAAAGGACATCACGGAAACTATATGTTCTGGATCATACCTTGACATATAACTGGAAAATAGCAATGTTGGAGGTTGAGAACCAAACTTTATGATTAACAGATTACTTTAATTTCCCCTTTTTTGAACTTTGAACAGCAATATCCCAGTAGCACCTGCATATGGATTATACATCTCTCAGTTGATAAGATATTCAAGAGCATGACTCTGTTTCTTATTATGATTTTCTTGTCAGAGGGATACCGCTGGCAAGGGAAATACTTAATTAATGGTCCCTTATGACTGGATTGAATTCACCCCTTCGGAAGCTTTACGATCGCAATAATGACTTGGTTGACCGCTACGAAATATCCGTGTTGCAGATGTTTAGAAATATGTGTCTTACACGTAATCCCTTCCTTCTTTTACCGTTTACGACTATCGCAGAATTATACTTAAACTCGGTTTTTACTGTATCAATCGAAAGACAGGGACAGCCAACAAGGACGTAGACCAGGGTTCTTTAACATGTCGACACTTACTGTAACACGGAAAGTCGTGTTTTACTGTCTCATCCGGGTCCTCCGTTGCCGAGTGGTCAGCGTGTTCGACTTCGAATCGAAGGGTCCGGGGTTCCATTCCGCGCAGCGCCACCCCGCGGTTGAGAGAGTAAAAACCGAGGTCCCGTGTCAGCAGATGTTGGCACGTTAAAGAACCCTCCCTGCTCTACGGCCAGCAATGACAAGCATAGGCAAAATTTGTCGCCTCCTCCGGCACACGATGACGTCTCCATATCAGTGAAATACTCTTGAGTGGGACGTTAAACAACAATACAATACAATACTGTCTCATCCGTAAGACTGGGACGGTCAACTGCAGCGTAACTCGAATTCGAAGCCTCGACCTCACGGCCAGAAAGTGAACAAGTTAACCACTAGGTCACGGCGGTCCGGATCTATCCTGTAACTGATTCATCTTCCTCACAGCTACAGCACAACATATTTTTATTCAAGTTTCAACGTGTGTGATGTTTTGCTAATGATCAAATCAAAAATCTATAATAGGTCATTTGGTAAAATGTCAAAGTTGTGAATACATCCGTAGCATGACTCATAGAATTAATTCACTGTCCCCGGTGATAGGTAGGCAGATAGAGTGAAAAGGTAATTTTTACACCTGAACGCAACATATTTATTGCATAAATGGTCTTAAATGGCGCTGTTTTACAGCCCATTGAGCGGGGATATTATATTAAAGCTTGAATGCTAGGAATATGAATCTCTAGCAATAGCTCGACTCGGAAGTACCCATCCGAAGTTTATTGGCAGAATCATCGTGGGGTTAAATTTATTTAGGTGCAATATTATTTGCATAAATGATGGACCCGCGTGGAAATCAGGCGGAAAAATTGTTTTTAGAATTCTTTGTCACATAAAGTGTAAAAAGCATTTGATTTTGAAGCTTCCTGATAATGATTTGTTTACATGGAAGTCAACGAGGGCGATGTATGCGGTAGGGATCGGGTTCGATATGATGCTTTTCTATTATACATGGATGATAGCAGCTTTATTAGTTTTGTACTCAATGACAATCATTTGTATCTGTGTTATTCTTCCAATGCATGATCAAATCACACGGTATTATATTACGAATTCAGAATTTGAAATGTAGTCTTAAAACCATGGTAATAGCAACGTTCTGTCTTGTCGGTATTTTCCTCCTTTTTTTAAGTAGAACTAGAGCCATAGAGAAACAACAAGTCTTTGACGGGATTTTAAAGCATTGCAAACATATCTTTTGATTAGATTTAAAATTTTAATTATTTCGTTTCGGACCGAGAAGTATGTCGCTGCTATTGAGTCGTAGGTTCAAGTCTGCGTAGATCTGATGTGAACTACATGTTTGTGGATGTGGCCCATTCTACTTGCAGTTGTTGGTTTCATCCGTTTTAGGGTGAGTTGGGGTTAGGCTAGTCTCTTAAAAATGGTTAATATGATTTATATTTCACTGTGGAAGAACAATGCGATCGATAACTGATGCGGTCAAATATTCACCTGTGTAGTAATCCCTAGATCTTCAAGTGATATTTTTATATTTCCTTCTTGTGTCTCTTACTTGTCAACAGTAGATGGCGCTACAGAAAATGTGTTATTATTGTTGTCGAGGTTATGGTCAATTACGCAACCACTTCACAAAGCATGGTTCACCTCACTTGGGAACCAATATAATAAAAGTGTAAAAAAAAAAAGGCCGATGAGTTGATCTAGTTGACACCGGTATAGTTATCGATTTTGTAGAATCTGGAACAAAAGTGACATATGTTTTATGGGCCAGCCTGGATCGTTCATACACGAGTTGACACATAATATACACAAAGATAGGTGAAACTATAACACTCCTATTATATGAAGCGAACTTAGTTACTTTATTCGATCTTAAGTTTTTAGTGTCATCTTACTTTCTTCCTGAGGGTCGGGATGGGCTCTGGTGACTCAATTGTTGGTATGTTTGCCTTCTTTCTGATCGTGATGTCAGAGGTTTGATCCGCCAACGTCGAATGAAATAGTAAAACCGAGGTCTCGTGTCACAGTAGATGTCTGCACGCTTTAAAGAACACTCAATGCTTTACTTGCCGAGCATAGACCACAGTTGTCGCCCTTCACCGGCATAAGGTGACGCCCTCATAGAAGTGAAAGATTCTTGAGTGGCACGTTAAACAACGATACAACTTACCAACTTACTTCTGGAAAAGATAAATTCATAAGTACAACTTGGAATGAATTTATGTTTTCAAATATGATTTATAACCAATGCCTAAAGGAAATACATATGATATGAATACTGTTTTAATTATGATAATAAATTTGCTTTTCAAAAAGTTGCTGGCCTCGTGGGTAATCAGTTATCAGTTAGATTTCTGTTTTATGTGAAATAAGATTTATTTCTCGATTACATAATCATTTGATGTTGATTGGTTGTGTTAATGCCCCGCTCAAACAATTAGAATCGTTCAGCTACCCGGAGCCCCGGATGTCGCCGTATACTGGTGGTTGGCTATGAATAGACCTATTTTCGGCACTTATGACCATTGACTAGGATGGGTTCTTTAACTACAAGTACTGTGACACGGGAACAATATTTTAACTGTCTCATTGGTAGGATAGGAGAAGTCATTAAAATACACAACGCAGATTCAAACCCACGACCGCCAGATCAGAAGGCGAACACAGGGCCACAAGCATACCCTAGTCCTCTTTTCTTCTATTGATTAAAACATTTTCAATTCAACGAATGTATTTTTTGTGTGTGTCATGAATCTCTTTTAAGTCAACATGTGTTTCTTTTAATCAAAAGATTAAAAATTTATCTTTTACGGTTTGAGTTGAAACTTACAAGCAAAGATTTCAATCGGGATCGATATGACAAGGTTACATTATCTCATAGAAACAATCATCACTAATTAAGGTAAAATTAACACATCTCTGTTTTCCCACAACATCTCCTTTCCTTTTGTCTATTACAATGATTAATGTTCAAATTACAGTTATGATTAGATATTAATATTGGTTGATATTCGATTCTTCTATAAAACATATATGGGGTTTCATAATTCACTAAACAGATGTTTTTCTCCCCCTTTTAAATTGATTCGCTCATTGAATCGAGTTATTAATTACTACCACATTGTTTTTATCGCTATTTTGATGATGATGATGATGATGATGATGATGATGATAACATTGATGATAATCACAATTTTTTAGCTACCGGGGTTTTTTTTACCAAAATGTAGTAACATGATAATTAATTATCATGTTCCTACCTTTCGGTGATACCCCCAGTAAATCAAAAAGTAGGAACACGATATTGCTATTATTATCACTTTTGCTTCCAATAATAGTTCTGTGGACAGTGCGTTCGTCTTCTGGGACGAGACATTTGAATCGAGGTCTTATATCATAGTAAGTGTCAGCGCGTTAAATGTTAAGTATTATTTCTCAGTAATTGTTAGTATTACATGTGTTCCTTATATTCCACATGTGCTGGAGTCTTCAGTAAAGGTGTTGAATGAATTAGTTTTTTTTTTCAATTTGACAGTAAAGAACGTAACCCCTACTGCTAAATTGTCATACGTGACGGGCATAGGCCAAATGTGTGGCCCTTTATAGGAATCGCGAAGTGAAACAGTTTTGAACGGGACGCTAAACAACAATTAAACCAACCGGTCAACTTCTATTACCATTATAATTATTTATTTCATTTTTGTGTCTGTTACAATATCAATTATCACCACAATTAAATGCATTTAAAATACACAATGATGTGTATTTGTATTTTTGCTATGGTCACTAACTGATTATACTATTGTTATTTGCAACTTCAGAAGTATCAGTCAGTAATATAAGTTAGTTAGAGAGCTTATCGCAGTATGACTATTTTGAGTGGTTCTTGTACTTAACCAACAGCAACAACACCAACAGCAACGACTACTACTTCTACTATTACTACTAGTATTCTACTACTACTACTTTTACTACTACTAATTCCTCTTCATCTGCTTCTTCTGCAACAACAACAATGACAACAACAACAACGAGCAACAAAAACGCCTACTTCTATTTCTACAATAACAACAAAATCAACAACTACTACAACTTTTACTGTTAAAAAATTATCATTGTCAATTATAATTATAAAAACTTTTTTTCGTAACCGTCATTTTATATTCATTAGTCATACTCTCCATTCTTCGTTTGGTAGCCTTTTTCTTCCACGATAAAAAATTTAGATGATCTTTCTTAAATTTAAAATAAAGATTGTGTGCATTTCTCTCCTTTGAGTATTACAAATAGAATATAAGTTCTTGCTTAATGGATAATTTACCAATTACTGAATTCTGTCTGTAGTAATTATTGCCTGAAACAAATTTAGGCAATTTTGTTTGTTTACAGAAAATAATGCATTGTTCAAAGACTAGAAACTAATAGTTTAATTGTAGGTGTGCATATGTTAACAATAAGTAAAAGTGACAATGAGAAATTTTACTTTCTACTTTAAGAGGAATTTAAATGCGAGATAACTTAAAACCTTGGCGATTTATCTTGTTTATTTCAACAAGCGTGATTTTAACTTATTAAAATACCAAACAATGAGTAAAATCTATTGTTTAATTTTCACTTACAATAATTATACCAAGTAAATTTAGCACCTTTCTCTATCTATTGTCAAAAGCAAATTTTTAAAGTCAATTTATTTATTTGTCTTTAAATTCTCTAGACGATGAGTAAACTTTTAGTCATAATTTGAAACTGTAATTAAGATAGTTAAACAGGGCAATTAAGATTCTTAAATAGGGAAAACATTGCCCGAGCAGAGCACAACAATACACTGTAAATATAAAATTACGGTATGTACCAAGGTAAAATCGTTTACCAATCCATTCGTTCCAAGATGACTCTTACTTCATTGTGATCATTTATCATTTAGGATCAAATGCTCTTTCTGTTTCTCGTATTGTTGAATGCAAACCCTTTGTAATCCAGGACAAAGCAAATTAAAATATTATATGTAGTCCAGTTTTCACTGATAATATAAAATTTAAAATTGAGTATGTACTTAAGATATTTGTAACAAAACAATAGAATTCCATTTTCATTGTTTGCCTCTTATTTAGATTTCTGAAAGTAAATGTTCTTAATTACAACCATGCTCAAACACATATTCTACAAATATATCTCGTTAAGTCTAAGTGGGTAGAATTAATTATTGATTTTGGTGTTACTTAACGTCCTACTCAAGAACCTTCCACTAACATAGGGATGCCACTGAATGCCGGTGAAGGGATTCAGGTTATTGCCTTTACTTCACCCTTTGGGCTATGGAAATTTGAGAAATCTGAAATGTTCAGACACCCACTGTGACATTGGAGAGCAGTTCGTAGCTGTTACCTCTACAGTTAAAGCTAGTCGCCTTCACAATGGTTTGAACCTTGAACCATCTGTACTAAAGACAAACGAGGAGCCATGGAGGCGATCAAGTGGTATAATGAATATATTTCTGTGTACGCATCATTTTGCTTGTTGAAAATTATCAAATAAATGTATTCGAGAATTCCAAGCATTTGTTTGCGAGTATTTCATATTTTGCATATAAGGACCTAAACAATGCATGATTGATTATCTGTTATAAATACTGTTTAGGATTGAATAAGATTTGCGTCTTATGTCATCAATATAAAGATCCTCATCATATAACCTCATCATTAGATCTTTCATTGTATAGTTCATCAACCATCTTATTTCTTTCCTTTTTATTCTTTTTCTT